>JARQZK010002937.1:490000-569563 GCA_030704885.1 Cynegetis impunctata | reverse complement strand
GACAAGTGCAATATAGTAATCAATTACCCAACTATGCGTCATATAATAGAAATGCGCAAGATTATAATAATTTTCAAAATTCAAGACAAATAGCTCCTAATTATATATCGGAAGAAATTACTAATTTCGATATAGAGAACAACGATGAAAATCAAAGTGAGGAAAATACTGAATTCAATCATGAAAATTTTCAGATAAGTGCCTCAGAAATACCGTTAACTTAGATGCACTAAATAATACGGAAAGAGCTTTTCAGCTACCAGAACCACCATTTAATTTCAAATCAGAAATTAAACATAATGATAAAAAAGAAAATGAGATTCCAATTCATTCTAAAATTTATAAATATTCGGAAAAACATCCTGAAAAAACTGAAAATATTGAACGTAAGGAAAGTCAATTATCATACGAAAAATTCCTTATTCAATTTCAACGGAAACAAATAACTAGCGATAATGTAACAGAAGAGAACGATAATTTATTCAATGCGCCAGCAGATTTCTCTCTGTGTCACTGTGTGAGTAAAGATTTCCATATGAATAAATGCATCGCCCTTCATTTCAAAAATAAATATAACTATGTTACAGAACTAATTTCGCAAAATAAAAATGTTGGTCAAGTTGCTTGTATACGTAATCAAGACAGAATGCTTTACTTCCTCATCACTAAAAATAAATTTTTTGATAAACCAACATACGAAAATGTATTTTCCACCTTATTGTCTCTTAAACTTTTATGCTTGAAAAACAGAGATAAATGTATTGCCCTTCCAAAACTATCGACAGGACTTGATAAATTAGACTGGAATCAAATTTATGAAATGATTAAATATGTATTCTCAAATTGCAATATACAGATAAAAATTTATCCAAATCCACAAATTCCAGAAAACTTAAATAATCAATTGAATAAGGAGGAAATTCCCTTTGAAAATTTCAAAGACTTTCTTTCATCAAAGAGAAATTAAAATTCCAAATCCTAAAATATCAAATGTACGAATTACAAAAATCGAAAACTTCAAAATTCCTACTAATTTTCAAGAAGTAATTGCAAGACGACATTCTTATCCCATAGAGTTTAATTGCGAGATAAAATTCAAACCAGGCAAGTACAATGGTGCGGAGTATTTGTCCCGATTAAAAATAGATGAAGATGAATCCTTATTTTCGAACGACAACAATAAACGAAAGGAAGCACTTAAGATAAGCAATGAGCAATCAACATCTCGAGATTGCAACAATGATGAATATAATATAGACCAGTCGATTGTCTCCAGCGAAATTAATATCTTAGAAGACGAGATTAATTCGTTATCTCCAAACATAAAAACAAACGACCTAGATTCAAATATAACTATTCCTGCAGATGAAACATCGCATGAAATAATTTCAAATTACGTACAGACAAATCGTGAAACCTTGAAAAATATATTGCAAGTAGCGAATACTACCACAGACAAAAACGCAACAAATATTGGAAAATCAATTGAAAAGCGACGAAGTCAAAAAGACTTTCATAAAAATGAAGTTGTTCATTTAAAACAAAAATGTCAATCCAAATTTAAAAAACCTTACAAGAAAATATCTAGAAACATTATTACAGACATTAGGTTCAGAAATCCTCAAAGCAAATATTTCTATCATAGAAATCGAATAAAATAAAGAAGACACTAATTACTTTTCCTAATTTTCAGATGACTCCTGTATCCTCCATCCTTTTATTTATGTTGGTTAAAGTTCATACATTCTCTGTTCAAGAGATTTCGCATAATTTGTTACCTATACATTTAGGCAAAATTTATGTAGCCGATCATACTAAATATTTATTGTTTCATTACGATACATCGGGAATACCCGAATTAATTAAAATCCAAAAAGAGATAATTCAAGAAAGCATCAACGCGTATACTGTTCCTGTGTACCAATATCTGGTTATGGCTAATACTTCGGTCAATAGAAATGACCAAACTTTTAATAATATAATCACACAGAAAATACGTTCGCGAAAAGGCTTACTGAATATTGGAGGATCCACTTTTAAATTTTCATTTGGTACTTCAGACGCGGACGATGAATTAATACATCAAAAATATTTTGAAGCAATTAAAAAGAATGAGAACATTTTGAAAGCTAATCAGCAGAAAATACTGCGAATAGTATCCGATACTCAAACGAAATATGTGGATACTATTAATTTTTTAATTAAGAAAACTGAACAGTTAAAGGTAGCTAACGATTTAAGTTTAAAACTTAATCTATCTCGTGTGAATGGAGAATCCATTCACACGAGATAGCAATAATATTATGGACTGTAAGTAGGTCAGTGTCACGATTGGTTACTCCATAGTAAACGAAGAATGTTTAGTTACACCTTATATTGTTGTAAACTGTACGTGTGGCCAAGGTCGCACGTCAGCACTATATTGTATAAACATGAATATATAAAAAACAGAGGGAATCTCTGATGGAGACAGTTAGACTGATATAGACTTGGAGACTCGTCACGCTGGCCGAGAGGTTAACGATAAGTCTAGAGTCTATACGAATAGAGACCAAAGTATAGAATGAACCTTTGTATTATTTAGTACCCAGGACCAGTCATTACATGGCGATCCTACCAGTTTAGGAAAATTGTGTGAAAATTAAGTGGTGATTGTGTGGCATATGGAGATAGGAAATGGGAGGTTCTTCAAATAAGCCGGACAGGGAAGAGATTATAATTGCCCAGAATGGAGCAGGCAACTCTGCAACTGCAACCCAGGCCATCACAAGGACCGAAGGAATGCTAGGGGTAATTCTGATGATAATTTTGTTGGCAATTATTGTGATAATAGTGAAGAAGTTCCTGGCCCACATAAGGAAGCTAGCAAGACAGGAGATTCAGCGAGCGGAGCTACGAAAATCGCAAGCATCACTGTTGCAGGTTTAAGGTAGGATCTACCCTAGTGTAAATGGCTATGAGTTGCGTGTGCACATATGAAAAGGAAACAGAAACTATGAAATTTTTTTTTATGAAAGGAAAAAAAGACAGTTAAATTATTTTTTCTTATTAGTTATTTTCCTGAAAATTTTTTTTTCTCTCCCCGTTAAATTTAAGTATCAAATAGGATGACCTCCTTCTTTGGTTATTAGCACTAGTTTTTATTATTATCAATTGTAGTGTGTTAGTAGTTTTCCTCGTTCGTGCAATATTCATAATTTAAGTTTAAATGGGAATTTTTTTGTTGTAGATAATTATTACTATTATTTTTTTTTGAACTATATCAAGACCAAAGTATAGAATGAACCTTTGTATTATTTTGTACCCAGGACCAGTCATTACAATTATCAGAAATCGAAAATGCCATCAGTTTTGCACGTTTGCACCTTTTGCTACTTTTTGACCTATCGCAAGAGGTTTCAATTTCTTATTACTTATATTTAGCATTTTTTCTGCAGCTCTTTTTAGGCCCACTACACATTTTTCTCTTTGGTTCTTGACTACTTCTTCATTTTTGCATAGATTGTACGTCCGTTCTGATTCACTTGTGATATTAGAAGTGTCTTCATAATGTTGTCCACATCCTCTACATACATCTTCATAGATCTTGCGAGTCCATTTTCAATGCAATAATTCGCACGAAAAAACTGAACAGTAAGTCACAACCACAACAACAACGCAGTAACGCACGATTAGTCTGACAAGTTAGTCGTATTACAATACGACGAGTATAATCACTCAGAATCCAGGGTATTCGCGCGCTTTTGAATTTTGACAATAAGCCTAAGGAGCAGCAGGCGTATCACAATACGCCTTAAATTGTCAGTCAAATTGTGAGATCTTCGATTATTTCGATGGTATTGCGATATGCCTAGTCGTATTGAAAAAGCCTAGACGTATTATAATATGACTGATTTTACAATAAGACTGCGACATATATATATATATATATATATATATATATATATATATATATATATATATATATATATATATATATATAAGTTTAGTTTATATAATGACCAAAACTATTGATGAAAAATGGACAATATTCTAGGAAATAATAACTGAGGAGGTCAGTGAGTGGCTAACGGAAGAAGGGGCAGTGTGAAAAGAGGATTAGAATTGAAGTGGGTGATTGATTAAATAGAAAAAGACAAAAAACGGTTCATTGTACAGAAAAAACTGGCCCAACACAAATGCGGAAAGATAACTATATTATACCAAGCGTTGTGGTCAAATAGGCGCCAACCACTACATTTATTAAATATTACCACTACAAAATAGTATGAACCAAACAATAATAAATACTGAAGCTTAAAGCATCAAGTACTTTTCCTGTTTGGTTATTATTTACCACTACAAACAAGTAACTCACACTTGTCGATTTGTTCTTATTTATCGGTGGTATGGAATACTACATAAAAAACATAAGGGTATTACCTAACATTCATATGACAATGTACACTACTACCTCTGTATTTTTGTCCATAAATCTATGGTTATTATTTATATGCACTGATATAATATCAGAGATTTTTGCAGGTTCATTATAACTTCACTAAATGATTATTTCGTACATACTATGTTGTTTTTCGGAAACAGAACCAATTGGAATTATGTAATAAAAGTAAGACAATTTTTACAGGCTGGTTTATTCAACTTTAGTAATCAATAAGCAGGATGTTTGGAAATTAATTCATTCGATACGTACTCTGAAGTCCTGTCCCAAAGATTTAGAACTAGCCTCAAGGTTCATAATTGTACTTTAGTCAGTTGCTTTCTTCTTCAAGTTGTTCATCTACTATTTCTGAAGAATACAAAAGACTGAGATTTCCACACAATTCAACACAAATAAGGTGTTGACTTACCAGAAATATTAATATTATTATCTATATAATCAACCGATCACTTTTTTCTTTTACTATAATTTTCAAAGAAATATATTTCTTCCTATAGTGTTAGAATATTTGTTCCAGAGTTTTCCATGTGAACTTTTGGCTTTCCATGTTTGTCTCTATAGCCTGGTATCTAATAAGAACTAGGAGATTCACTGGAAAAAATGGGCATATCTGATTACTCAGATCTGTGAATTGTTGCTTTGATTTTCGAATGACTATTTATCTATATAGTTCTCTACAACAAAAGAAGTATGAAATAACTGGTAAAAAAACCGTTCTCTCCACAAACTAATGGAGATAAGTACCTACATAGAGGCCTCGGTAGACCAGCGGTAAGGTGAACCGCCTTATACCATTTGTAAACCGAGGATTGTGGTGTGGTGAGTAGATCAGTAGGTCAGTGTCTCGATTCGTTACTACATAGTAAACAAGAATGTTTAGTTATAGATATATTGTTGTAAACGGTACGTGCTTGGCCAAGGTCGCACATCAGCAGTTTATTGTATAAACATTGCATATAAGACCAGATGGAAGATCGGAGAGAGATAGAAAGAAAGAAGTAAGACTGAGGTATAGACTCGTCACGCTGCCCGAGAGGTTAGCACTAAGCCTATATCCTATAATACTATACAAATAAATACTCAAAGTATAGTACGAACCTGTGTTTCATTTAACACCCAGGACCAGGCATTACATGGCGATCCTGCTAGTTTTCTTGTTGTAATTGAAAAAAAGTGAAAGTAGTGAACAAAAATGGGAAGAAGAAGAAGAACTGATCATCGCCCATAGAGGCTGGTTGCTTCGCAGTTCCGGAGATGACAACCCAGGCCATCACGACGATCGAAGGAATGAGTATACTGGCTGTGAACGAGTTCCGCAGGGAGAAACCGCGATGTTGCAGGAGATTAAGGTAGGATCTACCCTTGTATAAATGACAGAGACATACGAGATATGGACGTTAAATATGTGTGTAAACAGGGAGTGAGATTGACATTGTGTTTGTAAAAATGAAGAAGAAAAAAAAGGGACAATATTTTTTTTAGAAGAGACATTAAATTTTTATTATTAGTTATTACATTAATGAATTTTTCTACATTAAGTTTGAGTTAGATTATGTATATATATATATATAAATTATGACACTGACCACTAATTATTACCTGATCTAATTATTTATTTTCATTTTATTAAGTCTATTATTAATTTTGTTATTAGATTTAATTTTATTGAACCCCTATTATTATTATTGACCTAGTGAACAGACACTATGAATAAATTTTTTGAAGGAAAAAAAGAGACAGTTAAATTTTGTCCTATTTTATGAACAGTTTCGTTATTTTCCGGGAAAATTTTTTTTTCTCTCCCCGTTAAAGTTAAGTATGATATAGGATGACCCCCTGCTTTTGTTATTTAGCACTAGTTTATTATTATCAATTGTAATGTGTTAGTAGTTTCCTCGTTCGTGCAATAACCATAATTTAGGGTTAAATGGGAAAATTTTTTGTTGTTTTTGCTGTAGATAATTATTGCTATTATTTTTTGGAGCTATTCCTATTCAGGATTATGGGAATTTTATATATAGTGTGCAATTAGAGAAATAAGTAATCACTCGTTCTGTTGAATATGAACTGTGTGACATTGACATTATTATTATTATAACATTGCTATTTTTATAACATGGGTAATCTGATGACACTGACCGACATTGACTCACTATCGAGTTACTTTTGTTTTTATGAATAATTGGTTCATTGAATGGATTTGGAGTCTTGCGGTCAAGTAAAATTTATGAATATATATGGCAAATATTTCGAAGCTAGAAATTTTTTTATTATGAATATTTTGTAATTATGTATTATCTTTAGTTAAATCTTACTGAGACATTGACCTACTTCGGAAAGTTTTAATTTTTTTTGATTAATTTAAATCTTGTAATCAATTTTATCGTAAATGAAATTGATGATATTAGGCATCACAAGTGTTAATTATAAAAGTCAGAGAAATTGTTAAGAAATTGTAAACTGTTGCTCACTTGATGATACGCAAATAAGAAAATTAACTTATTACACTCGATTAAGCTTGAATATTTGAAGTCGTCAGAAGGGACAAAAATATGAAAATTTAAATATTGTTTTTTAATAAAAGTTAAACTTTGAGCCCATTATCAAATATAGGTACTGCTAAGGCTGATTATAGTTTCCAAATTAGTGTGGTATAGATAATGTTCAATTATTTAATGGAGAGAGCAATTTTATTAAGGAGAATGCGTATATGACGCTCAGGGGATGGAGTATGCCCCCTGCTAATGAATTATGTTTTCATAAATAATGAATTTTTACTGTAATTACGAGATGGAATCGTTGGTAAAATGAAATGAAACATATATTTTTTTTGTATGCTATATATAGATAGCGACCACTTCTTAAGTGAAGATGGATATGGTAATGAGAAATGAAGAAATAAATATATAGATGAGTATATATAAATTTTTGTGGAGGAATAGTGTTGTACTAATGTTGCAACACTCTACAGAATCTAAATATTCGATCGGCATTTACGCGAGACGAAAAGTTGAGAATTTTAGGGGCTATCTGTAGAGAAGAATGGAATTAAAAGCTCTCAATTATTAGGAAGGCAAGGGAATATAATCAGTTTTAGGGACCTTAGTTATTATTATTGTGGATATATATATTTATATATTGAGGTATGGTTGGTATTGTGGTTACATATAGATGGGTTATATTAATTGATAAATGAGATAACTGAAAGAGTCCACAAATTAAAGTAAAAAGTAATTTATATAGAGTACTATGGCTGAAATGAAATAACTATTAATATATCAAAAATATGGCGTATCATCACGAGAGTATAGGGACATGATATAGAGATTGTACGTAAAATAAATTGGTTTAAAAATTGTCATTGTAATTATAACTACTTCCGGCACACCTCCAGAAAGGGATATGGTAATTAACCCATGCATAGGAAATTGAAAGGAAAATTTTAAAATTATCATACATTTAAACGAGACAGAATTTTCTCGAGTAACCTCAATAAAATTCTTTTCAATTAGCCCGAGAGGTGTGGTGAGTAGATCAGTAGGTCAGTGTCTCGATTCGTTACTACATAGTAAACAAGAATGTTTAGTTATAGATATATTGTTGTAAACGGTACGTGCTTGGCCAAGGTCGCACATCAGCAGTTTATTGTATAAACATTGCATATAAGACCAGATGGAAGATCGGAGAGAGATAGAAAGAAAGAAGTAAGACTGAGGTATAGACTCGTCACGCTGCCCGAGAGGTTAGCACTAAGCCTATATCCTATAATACTATACAAATAAATACTCAAAGTATAGTATGAACCTGTGTTTCATTTAACACCCAGGACCAGGCATTACAGTGGGTTCGAATCCCACCTTGCTCTTGGGTATTGTGTATGTCCAGAATTTAGTGGTTCTATATATAAGATAAATTGTTGGGTAATGTGCATCGTTCACAAGCCCATTGGCCGTTCGGAACCGGCGTTAAACTATAGGTCCCTCGAGTTAAAAAAAAAAAAAGTTACAATCAAATCATGAAAAACATACAAGTCGACCATAGTCAATTTCATACATTACATAAAGTGAACAAGGAAAATTCTTTAATAATTTAAAAAATTATCAAACAACTTTCCAAGGAAGCTGGTTATACGTATTCAGCAACGCAAAATCTGCATTCACATTCGAACGGTAAATTATAGAAACTGTCAAGTCACCCCGACTCAAAATCTGCATACTGCTGTTTCGATCTTATTAGATCTCATCAGTGCAGCTTATTTGCCTCGGAGTGAATTAACAAATCTCTAATCGTTCCCCAATACAAATCGTGGTCAGTAACACTGGTCGGATAACAATCCAGAGCGCCATCCCACCAAAGATATTAGGAAACAACAATTCACCGCTTAGACTGAAAATGCAGAAATTCGTCGCTGGAACACGTACCTCCTGATATAAAGATATCTACTCTACAACAGTGGTGTATATGATTCCAAGGCACACTAACATAGTGATTTAAAACCTTTGGATATACCCACGAGAGCGCGCTCCGAATATTCTAGTCGCTTAATACGCAAAATACAACAATCAAATCATGAAAAACATACTAGTCGACCAT
Organism: Cynegetis impunctata; assembly: GCA_030704885.1. Lineage (NCBI taxonomy): Eukaryota > Metazoa > Arthropoda > Insecta > Coleoptera > Coccinellidae > Cynegetis > Cynegetis impunctata. The sequence continues at coordinate 560,529 of JARQZK010002937.1, read as the reverse complement.
GGTCAATTTCATACATTACATAAAGTGAACAAGGAAAATTTTTTAATAATTTAAAAAATTATCAAACAACTTTCCAAGGAAGCTGGTTATACGTATTCAGCAACGCAAAATCTGCATTCACAATCGAACGGTTAATTATAGAAACTGTCAAGTCACCCCGACTCAAAATCTGCATACAGCTGTTTCGATCTTATTAGATCTCATCAGTGCAGCTTATTTGACTCGGAGTGAATTAACAAATCTCTAATTGTTCCCCAATACAAATCGTGTTCAGTAACACTGGTCGGATAACAATCCAGAGCGCCATCCCACCAAAGATATTGTTTGATAATTTTTTAAATTATTAAAAAATTTTTCTTGTTCACTTTATGTAATGTAGAAAAAAAGTACCTACATAATAGATAATAAAAACTACCGAACGATAATATTCTATGGAAATTATAAGCAGCTGAGTATATTAGGTATTATGGGACTACTTTCGGGACATTTGCAGGGAAATTATCGCTTTTCAATAATATGCAATTAGTTATAAATTAAATATCGAAAATGTAAGTCGATATGGGTATACACTTACATATATCTAGTTGATTAGGTTAATCAAACTAGAAAAAATTAGGAGATACCTACTATGTCAGACAAACCTACATCCGATTATGAATTCTGCCTTTAAGTAGGTACTGAAGCCATTAGAGCCATTCCAAATTCGCTATGAAACAAAGTTCGACTTACCGTTGATTACAGGTATTAAAATATCCAAATTAAATCAGTAAGCTTTCCATTCTAGGTATCTATTCGTAAACATTGAACTTCAACTTGGAACAATAGTGCAAAATTGGAACAATGAGAATGGGTGCATAAATCACGAACGGCAATACGGAAAACAATAATGATAAAAATGGCGATATATCGGAAGCTGGAGCGTCGCGTGCTTGTTACTTCGGAAACTTCCGGCTTTTTTACTACCCTTTACTACCCTTTGTAGAGGTAAATCTTGACATCACAGGAAGTAATCTCATACGTGCTATCATCTGTAGTGGTAAATAGAAATATTGAATGAGCTATATTCACCCTGAACCTAATACCACTACAGGTAGGATATTTAATACTTACTTGTTATTGAAAATTTCAACTCATGAAGTAGTCAATAATAATTGAAGCTATTATCATTTGGATGTGGTATGTAATAGATTTGTAGTGATATTGAGCACTCATGAAAGTAGTATGACTGTCATGTTGATTGTTCAATGAAACTTAATCGACATAACCATTCATTTAGTAAACGGAAAATCTTTTTTTTTTCTCAGTGCGTGTGGATTTAATAAAATCGAGTCTTTTTGAGATTCGCCAAGCCTGTTATTGCTAATGATCATCAAAAAAACATATATATATATATATATATATATATATATATATATATATATATATATATATATATATATATATATATATATATATATATATATATATAATATGAAGATTCGAAAAATCTCGACGTTTCGGCCCCTTTTGCGGAGCCATCTTCAGGATAATAAAAAGGGGAAATAATTCAAATTCAGATATTTTCCCTTCTTATTCTCCTGAAGATGGCTCCGCAAAAGGAGCCGAAACGTCGAGATTTTTCGAATCTTCTACGCGGTTCATTCCGAACACCAAGTTTTTTAAATACTTCCGACCTCGGAAATCTTTCTGAGCACTTATATACACACATATATATATATATATATATATATATATATATATATATATATATATATATATATATATATATATATATATATATATATATATATATATATATATATATATTGTTGAATCTTCAGGCAAGAACAATTCAAATATACTTTTATAGCAAACAGGAAAAACATCAATCTGAAGAAATGAACAATCTTATAGTTACCCCAATGATTCTAAGAATAACTCAAATTTTGAATCAAGAAGAACGGTTGGTGGACCATTTTAACAAATTATTAATCAATCGAAGTGAAACACTTGGAAACATTTTTTTTTTTTCATTTTTATCAATAATTTCCAGAAAAATGTATTTACCACAATGTTAGCACAACCAGCTCTGTCCCACATTCTTGAAGAATGAACTCACATTGTTCTGAGTTGTAAGTAGGTACCTATCGAAAAAATTTGAAAAAATTTTAAAGCAAAATGAGGTACAAAAAAACACTGAACCTAATCATAACTTTCAAAGATATTAAGTGTTCTACATAACAAATTGATACACTAACCATCACAGTGAGACACAATTAAAAACAATAAAGAAAACTTAACATTTAAAGAAAACTTAACATTTATTCTATAAGCTTACACATACAAATGAAAAATTACTACAATACTCACTGATTCATATACATATGAAAAAATTTTGATGAAAATATGGGAACAAAAGAACTACATTTCTCCACCAATATCGAAGGAATTAAATCGACACAATAGTCTATCACCCAAATTTCATGGTCTTCCAAAAATACATTAACCTACCATTGAGACTTATTGTCTCTTATATTAAATCACCGCTTTACAGTCTTTCCTGCTTCAATAAAAAAAAATAAAGTGAATCCAAATCAGAACATCAAAAATTATATTTAGTCTAACTGGGATATTATTAAGATTTTTACAACCTTAACTAATACAAATGATTTTGTTAGGGCTATTCAATTTACACAGGTACTGATTATATTCAATTTGAAAATTAAATGCTCTAAGATATCTATAGCTCAAGATGACATTTGACAGTTTCAAAAGACAGATCTGATGACGTATGACAGATCTATCCCACTGAACAAGAAACATAATAAGTCTATTTTGTGATGTTCTTTTTGGAGACTTTTCGTGATGTTTATTTAAAACGTTGAAAAGATATCTCCTAAATGTTTAAATTTTATAACCAAGTTCATTAACATCCATGTTATGTAATTAAAACATATTTTAGATGTACACAATACTGCTTGAATTCGCAGTGATATACACATCCTATGAACTTCTTTTCAGCAACTTCTTTGAGGAAACATCCATACGATGTTAATTTGTATAGGTCTCACTAATGTTACATACAGAACATTACTGCAATATTACAAATTAACATGTTTCTGAGATGATCACATTTTGTAGTTACTTTTACAACTTTCGAACTACTCTTTAGTAACTTCCTGCGACTGGGTAAGCTGTTTGAATGATGTATTCATAAAATTATGAAAAAGAAGAAAAAAGAAGACGAAAAAAACAATGACAAGCATGGTATATGGCGGATCGTGGCGTGCAAGTAGGTTATAAGTGGTGGCAGTGTCGTTTTCAGTTTCTTGTTATAATGGACGAACAACAGTTATCGGTAAGTACTCATTCCAAAATCATAATTATTAAAACATAAATATACTCATTTTAATATTTTAATCGGCTATTCAACATTAAAATTCCGGGTGGAGGGATATACCGTTGATATACCGTAACGTTTCGTAAAGTATTGATAGTTTGAAATTTTTATAGTTTTAATATTAAAAAATTATTCTAATAAATATTCTGTAAACCAGCTATGAGGTATCAGTAATCTTTATCAATTCAGTTTTAAATCGTGTTACGTTATAGCAACTACAGCTTGATATATACAGTTGCACACAAATTCAATTTTTGTTAAGATGTGTCATATATCACTTTCCACACTTGTTATGTAATATGCTTACACTATTATATTCTTTAGGTTGGATTCCCGGACAGGATATTTGTTTTTAGGTTGGATTTCTTTTTCTGGACAAGATATTCATTTTAAGGCTGGATTTGTTTTATTTTTATTTTCAGTGTTCTATTTATTAATAGTTAATATACTATTTAAATCTTTTATTGCTTTTTCATTTCAAATGTACAGGGTGAACAACTAAGAACGGCTGTAGGCCACATCTCAGAAAAGAATATTGGTACAAATGAAAAAAATTACCTTTTGGAAAGAAAAATCGCTAAAAAATATTTATGAAATTCTAAAATATCCACTAGGGGGTGGAATGAGCACTCGAAAACATAATACCTACTGTGATTATCTCCAAAAAAGACATATACCAAAAGGTGACCTAAAAATGCAAATTTTGAAATCTCTATGATTGTATATTTAGGATACCTTTAGTTTTTCTTTCTTGGTGATAATCACCTTATTATATGTTTTTAAGTGTTCTTTCCATTCCCTAGCGGATATTTTAGTAACACAAAAATATTTTTTAGGTTCATTTTCCTCGAGGTATTTTTTTAAGTTGAATCATGATTCTTTTTTGAGATATGGCCGGCAGCCGGCGTTTTTAGTTGTTCACCGTGTATTTGCTGAAACATCTATAGGATGTAATCTAGAATGTTTGAGGTATAATATTTAGAGGTTTAAGTAATATCCATACAACATCTAAAAGAATATACTGTATCGTTTTTGAAATGTTGCATTCAGTTCATTGGTAAGATGTTGTTTCATAGACATTGCATCAACATGTACTATATGTTAAAAGGCATTTCTGATTGTAACAGAAATGTTGCTTTTAGTTCATTATAAAGACTTCCTTTTGAGGAAGTTCTAGTAATATCACAGTAATGTAAAAAGGCAGCGCTTTAACATCGCTGAGGAGTTCATTTGTAACATCACAAAAGTTTACAGCCCTAAGCTGGGCATAAGCGGTTGTGAAGATGTGCATGTGATGAAAACAAGAGGAAAAAAGGGAAGAACATTAGCACAATGTGATTTTAAATTAACGTGACTGTAACAATTATTTGCATAGTGGGATGTTTTAAATCTAAGATGGTGTATGCGTGAGGCTATGAGAATAAGCATGGGGGCCCTCGGGAGTTTCCATGGGGGCCTAGAGGACTGAAATTGAGAACTCCTTCGGTGTCTTCATGATTGCCCTTGAGACTCTGATACGAATTTTAACGTTATTTTAACATAACTTGTCGTTAGGTGAGGTACAGATCACGGTTCAGGAATCCCTCAAAGAGGGCAATCGTATTCAAAAATTTCAATATTTGTCGTATGACAGATCAATGGTTTAAATCAAAGATGTTGGATCTATGGTCCTTTCTCTTTCAAATTCAATATGGTGGATTACAGGTGACGTTTGGCAAATTCCACAGATGTCCATGCTTATAGCTGGCGTTCACGTACCAAGTTTGAAAAAAAAATTCAAATTGAAGAAATCGAGTTCGGGAATTGAACCTCTATATTAGGAATCCAACACTATGTTCATAGCTCTACCAAGCTTTAAAAAAAAGATTCAAATTAGAAAATCGAGCGCGAGGATCGAAAATCTATAGTAGGAGTCCAACATTATGTTCACGTACCAAGCTGATTTCAAACAAAATTAAAAAATCGAGCGAGGGCATTGAACCCAGTATAACTACATTAAGAGTCCAACTATGTTCACGTACCAACTTGATTTAGAAAGTATATTTAAAACTCGAGCGCGGGCATTAAACCCAGTTTATCTATAGCAGGAGTCCAACACTATGTGCATGGCTATACCAAGCACTAAAAAAATTTGAAATTGCAAAATCCGATCGCTATTACAATAATAACATTTCATTATAATTTTCAGGCTAAAGAGAACCAACAATATGATATTATCGAAGTAGGGGATTTTATCAGAGTGATAAGGTACGGTATATATATTCTTCAATCGCGGAATATTCACTGTTATATATCAAAAGAGTCATGTTTCTCGCATAATTATTGCGACAATCTCTCAAATTTCCTGTTATGATATGAATAAATTATATAGAATGTACTTGTCAGCCAATACTGTTTTTATGATTTCTGCATTGAATAATTCATTTACTTGAACGAATGTACAGGGGCGTACCAGACTTAATTTTTTAAATTCAAATGTCGGATTACATATATGGTTCCGATTGAATAACTTCCTTTCATTATCATGTTAACGTTCGCAGGTGACGGACTTGTCAACACACCAATAAATAAATAGCCGATTAAGTTACATTTACCCAGCTATTCGTATTGTGATCCTGGTACCAAGTTAGAAGAACGTCTTCGTAGAGATGATCCGGGGATTAATAAACTCGACGAAGCTTGTAAAGAACACGACATTTCTTACTTAAAAAGCTGAAATCTAGCTGTTAAACATAAAGCCTATCAAATTCTCGAAGATGAAGCTTGGGAATGATTTAAGTCAAAGGACGCTAAATTCAAAGGGGAATCTCACGCTCTTATGGTTACAGGAATTATGAAAGCTAAACGTAAACTAAGAATGGGTCTCAAGAAGTAGTTCAAAATGAGTGTTATTAACCATGTTGCTAAAATGTTGAAAAGAGAAGGTATTGAAGGAAATCTGAAAAAGTCATCCATTAAGGCACTTAGAGCAGCAAGGCTTACAATCAAGAAAGCAGGTGGTCGTAGAAACATACGAGTACCCAGAATTATTCCATTCGAATGAGAATCAGAGGGTCTTCTACCCTTAGTTCCAATATTCGCTGGATTATCTGCTTTGGAAATGTTATTGAGTGGAGGTAGCGCTGTTACCAAAACTGTAGTTGACGCTAAAAATGCTACTAAAAAGTTGGTTTTCTCTTTGAACCTTGTGTCCTAAAACTCACGATTGAGGAGATACAATTTTTTCAGTTTTTTTCTCAAATTACCCAAAATTCCGCCTTTGAACACTCATAAGTTTTCTACTAATACCTATAAAAGCCCAATTTTTTCAAATGAATATTCTTTAATGTGTGATTGTTCAAATAGTTAATAGTTATACGAGGATTTTTATTCCACAGAATTAGTGATTTTGTGAAAATGAATAACTTAAAAATTCAATGTTGAAAAAGGTAACAACAATTGAGAGCTTCACTCTCATTTAAAAACTTTTCTACTTATAGACCGTGAGCTAGCGCACATGAATTTGGAGTCATAGATAAATGTCTGGCATTTAGAGGAGAAGTGTAACAAGGTTCGTTCTAGCTCACTTCAACTTTTTTAAGTCCGAAATGTCATTTCTGCGCATGCGCGACTAACTGTAAATATAGGTATGAGAATACGTTTGGGGGCCCAGAGAACTGAAATTTTTTATGAGGTATTCTTCATGGGGGCACTGGGGCTCCAGGAGTCTTCATGTGGTCCCCCAGGAGTCTTCATGTAGGCCCCCAGGAGTCTTCATGTGGGTTCGGGAGATATTATATGATATATATATATATAGGAATGGGGTACCTCGGGTGTCTTCATGGGGGCTCCGGAGGCTCCAGGATTCTTCATGGGGGCCCCGGGATTTTTCATGTGTGTTCAGTAGATTGAAATTATATGATATATAGAACCGTAGGGGAACTGAAATTTTTTGGTATATAGGAGACCGTCTTCGTAGATTTGGATATTAAATTACATACATAATTATTTTAAAAAATGGTTATTTTCTTAAAAATTCATTTCCATTTTGATATATCAAATATAATCGCGTTCGAGCGAAAACAAAATGAGCTGAGAGACATACATAGAATTGAAGTCGGTAGAAATATTGCATCATCAATTTGACCTAGAGACACATCTCGATGTCGTCCGAAGAACGGAGGAATTTTGCTGATATACAATATTCATATTAGTACAGGGGTACAGAATACAGAAGTATTCATTCAACTCGTTAAATAGTTATTAAATATTTTGGAATAAAATAATTTATATAATATACAGGATGTGTCCACAATATCGTTATGTTTTATATATAAGGAAAGTTATGAATAACAGGAAACCAACCTGAAACAACAGAATTGACAAAATAGAAGGGATATTCTCAATCCTAAAGTGTATTTGTATCTAATATAGTTTTTATGAACAAGATTTAATGTACAGGGTGTGTCCACATATTTCAAATGTGTGATAAACAGTTATTACGTAATTTTCAATGAATAATTCGTTCATGTCAATATTGATTTTCACGATTTTTGAATAAAATAATTTATATAATGTACAGGGTGTGTCCAAAAATTTCAAATTTCATTATATGTTGAGAATTATATGACGTCATTTCAATAATGTACAGGGTGTGTTCACATATTTCAAATGTGTGATAAACAGTTATTACGTATTTTTCAATGAATAATTTATTCATATAAACATTGATTTTCACTATTTTACTAAAAATCCCTTTTTCATGGAATCATAGTTTCCAAAACGAGTATCATCATATTGTTATCATGAATCGAACGATACAATGTCGATTTCTCCATAGAAATAACATCGAGATAACAAAATTGCTGACCCCAAGTAAATTTTTCTAATAAATATATTTCACTATACGGTATCCTGATTTACATTCATTCGACATCGTTCAGTGGTCAATAGAATTTCTATTTAATATAACGATTTCTTACCGAATGTAAATTACTTATACTCTAGTTTATACAATATTCACACATCAATAAAACATCCATTGATCAAGTGAAAATATCTTATATACAAGTTACTCATCAATAGAAGATCTATTTAAAAAGTACGAATTCTGATTCAAGTGAAAAAATAACTACCATCGATCAGACATCAATACCAAATCTATTGTAGCAGGACCTAAAATAACATATAATCACGTAAGATTCCTATGAGAACATTTTTTTTTCTATTTTATATCTCTAAAGTGGTCCATACATAGTCAATCTCGATCAGGACAGGATTAACATTCAGAGTTTTTCTTAGAAAATATTAACTCAAGTAAGTTTTTCGAATTCAATCGAGATTGACTGTGTATGATCACCCTTAAAACAACAAATGAATTTCACAAAACGTTAGCTACAAGGTTATTCAACATTTTCTGACCACTAAACACGAGGAGACCACGTAGGTTTTTTTACCTAAGAGGGTGACTGAGAAATACAAGCCTCATATAAAAGAAATAATATCAGGAGAATATACACTGGTATCAAAGGGAACCTTGGAAACAGGAAAATCTAATCCAACTTCAATCTTTACTCTATTTTAAAACTAGTTCAATATTATGTAATATTTATCGAATATATATATATATATATATATATATATATATATAATATATATGAAATTTCAGAAAAAAAAATAAACAGACTTCTTATACAAAAATTCTATCAGTCTTCTTTGAAAAATCCTATGAAAATATTTATATGGAGGAAATATCGAGTATTTAAGAGACCATACTAACTAAGGTGGGTAACAATTTATAGAAAAAATACAAAAACTCAAAAATATAACGATAAAGTCTTTACAGGGGATACCGTTTAACTCATATGAAATTTTAGAAAAAATAGAAAGTCTCTTGTATTTCGTTATACAGAAGAGAAGGGAACCTTGGAAACAGGAAAATCTAATCCAACTTCAATCTTTACTCTCATTAAAAACTAGTTCAATATTATGTAATATTTATCGATTATATATATATATATATATATATGAAATTTCAGAAAAAAAAATAAACAAACTTCTTATACAAAAATTCTATCAGTCTTCTTTGAAAAATCCATGAAAATATTTATATGGAGGAAATATTGAGTATTTAAGAGACCGTACTAACTAGGGTGTGTAACAGTTTATAGAAAAATACAAAAACTCAAAAATATAACGATAAAGTCTTTACAGGGGATATCGTTTAACTCATATGAAATTTTAGAAAAAATAAAAAGTCTCTTGTATTTTGTTATACAGAAGAAATAACAGGGATTTTCTACACTTCATTGATCACAGTTGTAACAGAGTTCTTTATTTCGATAAGGGTAAAATGTTTTATAAATTTTTGTGTGACTACCAGATTCCTAAAAATACTTTTTTTCGTAGAAAAATAAGTTTCAGATTCATAAATGAATAATTCATTTATTCAATGTCTTTATCAAGATTATTTTTTTCAAAAATTCTAATGTCAGATAAATAGGTATTACGTAATGTTCATCCCTGGAGTGATGGTGGTGACAGATGTAAATCTTAAATCCAAGACGATGTTGAACTATGATAAAAATCCAAGGTGGTTGATCTATGCTCCTAACTCTATGTTCCAGGAGGATTTGGATATCATTTGACTTATATGAAATTCAAGAAAAAATAAACAGTCACTTGTATTTATTATACAAAAACTCTAACTTTTTAAAAATATAACATATCAAATTATCCTTTAAAAATTAATAGTCATATGAGATAAAAAATATCGAGTATAGATTTTTCCAGAGACCAAACTAGAGTGTGTATTATCTAATAGAAAAATACGATTCAAAATTCTCATAAAAATAACAGGGTGATAGATCCTATGAAAATAAATATTTATATGAGTGAAATACCTATAGATTTTTCAGAGTCACAAGTAGGGATCCACCCTACTTAATTAAATTTATATAATTAAAATTAATATAAAAAATACAACTCAAAACTCATAAATATAACGATGAAGTCTTCACAGAGAATATCGCTTGACTTATACGAAATTTAATGGGTTATCAGAGTACTTCCTATTTCATGTTTTCGAAGATGAATAGGTATTTAAAAATTATAATAACATTGAATTACTCTAATCTTCGAAGGACGTATGAATATAGTTATATTTAGGGGATTTATGATTATTCGATTCAAAACAAATGTTTCACTCATAATTATTACAACAATCTCCTCAATTTCCTGGTATATTCATCCTACGTACCTACCCTATAATATTGTTATTCTCGATCCATAAATGAATAATTTATTTATCAAATGTACAGGAGTGTCCACCGAATGAAAATTTTGAAAGTTGAACAGATAGTTATTATGTATTCTTTTATGAATAATTTTGATCCCTACATAAATGTTTTTTTCGTGATTCATAAATTAATAATTTATTTATTCAATGTACAGGGGTGTCTACCGAATAATATTGTTATTCTTGATTCATAAATGAATAATTTATTTATCAAATGTACAGGAGTGTACTACGAATGAAAATTTCGAAAGTTGAACAGATAGTTATTACGTATTCTCTTATGAATAATTTGACCCCTACATAAATGTTTTTTCATGATTCATAAATGAATTATTTATTTATTCAATGTACAGGGATTTCTACCGAATAAAGTTCCAAATGTGTTATTATATAGTTATTACATATTTTTCAACGAATAATTTATATAGTTAATGTACAGGATGTGCATCCAGAATATTTTCAATAATTCAAAATGTCAGATATATAGGTATTACGTAATATTTATCGAATAAATTTTGTTAGGTATAGAAACATCAGATTTTATTTCTCACTGAATTCAAATTATTTTAAAGCTTTCATCACAGCCTGTTTGTCACTTGTCAATTGTGATAAACAAACATTAGGAAAGGATACAAAAACTCATAATTTTATAGTTAAATATTTCTTCAGTTTTTTATTCTTATTCCATACCTAGTTTACATCTTAAACAATTAAATTGATTGGTAGGATATCCATCCAAGTGAATAAAACATAGTGAATGTGTTTATATTTTGAAAGAGTTACATAAAGGAAATGGTAGCTTGTGATAAATCAATAAAAGTTCATGAGACTTCAGTTTCTTAACCAAGTAATCTGCAGGAAAATTAACTAACTTTTTGTACAACTCTTCATAATCGATTGAGTTAGCGCATATAATCAAACCCTCATAAATAATGTCTTTTACTGTAATAGTAACGTCAGTATCCCAAAAATAGTTTTAATTTTTCCATTTATATAATTTAACAAATATTCTAATATTTGTTTCAATCTTTCAATATTTTCTTTGAGCTCCACAACTACATCTCAACATAAAGAATATCAAAATTTGAATGATATATCATAATACCCCATTTATCATAATTTGTCATAATGAACCAATAGTAAATATCTTCAATCAGGTATATAACTTCGATGAAGTTCATCCAATATAGTAGGTGACAGATGACGTATTCGTTAAATCTAAAATGATGGATCTATTCTCCTAACTCTATGTTCTAAATCCAATATTGGCGGTGACAGATCTAGACCTTAAATCCCAGATGGATACACTGATATATGATAGATCTATACTATAAATCCAAGGGGACGGATCTATGTTCCAGGAAGTTTTTGATATCATTTGACTTATATAACATTTAAGAAAAAAATAAACAGTCACTTATATTTGTTTAAAAAAAATTCCTACTGACAGAAGATATAACATGTTGAAATATCCTATGAAAACTAATATTCATATGAGGGAAATATCGAGTATTAATTTTTTTTCAGAGAACAAACTAGGTTGTGTATCATGTAATAAAAAAATATGATTAAAAACTCATGAATATATTGTTGTTATACAGAAATTCTCAGAAAAAATAACAGTGAAATATCCTGTGAAAATAAATATTTATATGAGTGAAATATCGAGTTCAGATTTTTCCATTCATATTCATCAAAGGACATGACAACATCATTACAGTTAACTCTCATGTAGGGCTGAAGTCCCGAGCTGGACTCAAACCATTCTCCACTAAAAATATTCCACTCTGAAATCCACAATTTGAAATGAAATTCTTTTCATTGTTCGATTCCTCATAGTCGACATATAAAATTCTATCCGATTCTTCATCGATAAAACCACTGTCTTGGAACATATTGTTAAACTTCAATACTCAATATAATTCATGTTTTTCAATGTACAGTAAATTTTCTATATTTAGATATAATTATAGAAAAAAAGGTTTGTGAATATTTGAAAAAATTATTTCCTTTATCTTTCCAAACATGAATTATTTAATAAATTGAAATGAGTAAGAAATTGAATTGAGCAAGAGTATTGTTGGTTACATAAATCAATAAATTACCTTCACTATTTCAGATTTAGCTACTATATCTGTTGGTAGAAATCTTAGCGTAGAAACTATTTTCCAGTGTTTCGGTTCAAAACGGAAAACTACCTTCATCACCTCAGTAGATAGGTTAGATTGATTCAACCCCACTTTTAGTCATTTTTACATGTAAATTTCCATAAGGGGTCCGTTAACGGACCCGTTGGGAACGGACCAGATGAACCCGTTGGACCTGATGAACCCCGTTGGACCCGTTAACGAAACCGATAAACCCGTCAGACCTGTTAACCCATCTTGGAACGCCCTCTGTTGGTTTTCTGAATTATGAGATACTGTCATCTGTCAGAACGTCCTCTGTTGGTCAGGTTCCGAACTACAATAATACAGTGTTCCGCCATCTTGAAAACGCCTCCCTATCGGTCAGGTTTCTAATTACAATAATGTAGTGATCAGCCATCTTGGAAGATGTCTGACATACAGAGTGAAGGAGGAAGTCTTCAGTTTATAGAGGTTGCGATTGTTATGACGTCACACCTGCACCAATGATTCGACTCATTTACATACGAAGCGAGTCTCGACCTGTCGCGGACAAGTCTCAACCTGCACCAGAGCGCGGACAGCGAGCTACGTTGATCGAGTCTCCGTCGACCTAAAGGTCATTGACCCTGATATACAATGAGTCATTTCCACTCCGTTGACATCCTACATAGTGCGCATGTCCAAAGGGAACCATTTTCGATAATTTGGACCTTTAGATTTCCTTATGGAAATTTACATGTAAAAATGACTAAAAGTGGGGTTGAATCAATCTAACCTATCTACTGAGGTGATGAAGGTAGTTTTCCGTTTTGAACCGAAACACTGGAAGATAGTTTCTACGCTTAGATTTCTACCAACAGATATAGTAGCTAAATCTGAAATAGTGAAGGTAATTTATTGATTTATGTAACCAACAATACTCTTGCTCAATTCAATTTCTTACTCATTTCAATTTATTAAATAATTCATGTTTGGAAAGATAAAGGAAATAATTTTTTCAAATATTCACAAACCTTTTTTTCTATAATTATATCTAAATATAGAAAATTTACTGTACATTGAAAAACATGAATTTATATTTGAGTATGGATAGTTCTTAACAATATGTTCCATAGACAGTTGTTTATCGAGAATGAAATCGGTAGATATTTTATATGTTCGACTATGAGGAATCGAACAATGAAAAGAATTTCCATTTTCAAATTGTGGATTCAGAGTGGAATTTTTTTATGGAGCAAATGGTTTTGAGTCCAGGCTCGGGAACTTCCAGCCTAAATGAGGAGGTACTGTAATGATGTTTGTCATGTCCTTTGATGGATATATTGAATGGAAAATCTGAATCTCGATATTTTCACTCATATAAATATTTATTTTTCACAGGATATTCACTGTTATTGTTTTCTGAGAATTTCGTGTATATAACACAATATATTCATGAGTTTTTACTCAATGATTTCTTTAATTACATGATACAACACCTAGTTTGTTCTCTGAAAAAATTAATACTCGATTATTTTCCCTCATAGAAAATATTTTGAGTTTTTCATAAGGATATTTCACATGTTATATCTTCCTGTCATGTAAGGAATTTTTTTTAAACAAATATTATGGTGACTGGTTTGATTTTTTTCTTAAATGTTCATATTAAGTCGAAAATTGATATCAAAAACTCCTGGACATAAGAGTAAGAACTATCCGCCCTGTGGATTAATAGTTAGATCTATCATATATCAGTGTATCCATCTGGGATTTAAGTCCTAATCTGTCACGCACCAATATTGGGATTTAAGAACTAGAATTAGAGAATGATCCATCATTTTAGTATTTAACGAATACGTCATCTGTCACCTTACTATATTGGATGACTTCATCGAAGTTATATACCTGTTGAAGATATTTTTATGTTTCATGTATGACAAATCTATGATAAATGGGGTATTATGATATATCATTCAAATTTTGATATTCTTTATGTTGAGATGTAGTTGTGGAGCTCAAGAAAATATTGAAAGATTGAAACAAATATTAGATTTTGTTAAATTATATATGGAAAATTAAAACTGATTTTTGGTGATAGCTGACGTTACTATTCAGTAAAAGAATTATTTTATGAGGGTGATTGATTATATGCGCTAACTCAATCGATTATGAAGAGTTGTAACAAAAAGTTAGTTAAATTTTTCCTGCAGATTCACTTGCTTAAGAAACTCCAGTCTCAATGAAACCTGTTTTTTGATTTTATCACACAGCTACCATTTCCTTCATCGTAACCACTTTCAAAATATATACACATTCACTATGTTTATTCATTGGATTGGGATATCCTACTCCAAATTAATTGTAAGAATGTAAACAGGTATGATAAGAATAAAAGACTGAAAAATATTTAACTAAAAATGTATGATTTTGTTGTATCCTTTCCTAATGTTGTTTAATCACAATTGGACAAGTGACACAGGTCTGTGATAAAGCTTTAAATACTTTTGAATTCAGTGAGAAATAAAATCTGATGGTTTCTATACCCTAACAAAATTTATTCGAATAAATATTACGTAATACCTATGATATCCTGACATTTTGAATTATTGAAATATCTGGATGCACATCTGTAACATAACTATATAATTATTCGTTGAAAAAATTGTAATTAATCTACTATAATAAACACATTTGGAGACTTTATTTCGGAGAAATCCCTGTATCATTGATAATAAATAATAATTCATTTTATAAAGTCATGAATAAAACATTTATGTAGGCGGTCAAATTATTCATAAGAGAATACGTGAAATGAACTTACTTGTTCAGACTTTCGTAAATTTTCATTCGTAGTACACTCTGTACATGTTGATAAATATTATTCCATTTAATTAATCAAGATAACAATATTATCGGTAGAGACACGCCTGTACATTGAATAATAAATTATTAAGTTTATGAATTCACCGAAAAAAACAATTTTAATGTAGGGATCAAATTTTTTCATAAAAGAATATCATAATAACTATCTGTTTCAATCTTTGCAAAATTTTCATTCGGTGGACACTCCTGTACTTTGATAATAAATTATTCATTATGAGATCGAGATAACAATTATAGGGATAAGGTACGTAGGATGAATATATCAGGTAAATTGAGGAGATTGTGTTAATTGAATTAATGAGTGAAACGTTTTTGAATCGAATAATCAAAATCCCCTAAATATAACTAATTCATTCGTTCCTTCGATAGATTAGAGTAATTCAATGTTTATTATAATTTTAAATACCTATTCATTCTTCGAAATAATGTAAATAGGAGTACCTATCCCCATTAAATTCGTATAGTCAATGCGATATTCCCTCTGTGAAAGACTTCATCGTTTATATTTTATGATTTTCGAGTTGATTTTTTAATAATTTTAATTATATAAATTAATTAAGTTAGGGTGGATCCCTACTTGTGACTCTTGAAATCTATAAGGTATTTCACTATATAAATATTTATTTTCATATGGATCTTATCACCCTGTTATTTTTATGAGTAATTTTTGAATCGTATTTTCTAAGTAGAATATTACACTCTAGTGGTCTCTGCGAAATAATCTACCATTACTCGATATTTTTTATCTCATATGACGTTTTTGTGTATAATAATATTACATAGTTGACTGTTTCTTTTTCTTGAATTTCATTAAGTCAAAATGATATCCAAATCCTCATCTGGGAACATAGAGTTAGGAACATCAGATCAACCACCTTGGATTTTCAAAGTTCATACAATCGTCCTTGATTTAAATTTCATCTGTCACCGAACCATCACTCCAAGGATGAAATTACGGTAATAAACTATTTTAATCTGACATAAATTTTTTGAAAAAAAATAATCTTGATTAAACATTGAATAAATGAATTATTCAATTTATGAATCTGAAACTTATTTTTTCCTACGATAAAAGTATTTTAGGAATCGGTAGCACAAAAATTATAAAAGATTTTTTTACCTCTTATCAAATAAAGAACTCTGTTACACTGTGATCAATGAAGTGTAAGAAAATCCCTGTATTTGCTCGTATACAAAACCATACAAGAGACTTTTTTTTTTCTAAAAGTGTTCATATGAGTTAAACGATCCCCTGTAAAGACTTTATCGTTATATTTTTGAGTTTTTTGTATTTTCTAATATAACTGTTACACACCCTAAGTAGTACGGTCTCTTAAGTACTCAATAATTTCCTCATTAAATAATTTTCAGGATTTTTCAAAGAAGACTGATAGAATTTTGTATAAGAAGTTTGTTTATTTTTTTTTTCTGGAAATTCATATATATATATATATATATATATAAATATATATATATATATAATCGATAATATTACATAATATGAATCTAGTTTTAATGAGAGTAAAGATTGAAGTTGGATTAGATTTTCCCTGTTTCCAAGGTTCCCTCTCGTTCGTATAACGAAATAAAAGACTTTCTATTGTTTCTAAAAATTTCAATATGAGTTAAACGGTATCCCCCTGTAAAGACTTTATCGTTATATTTTGAGTTTTTGTAATTTTTCTATACTTGTTACCTCACCTTGTTAGTACGGTCTCTTAAAATACTCGGATATTTCCTCCTAAAATATATTTTCATAGGATTTTCAAAGAAGACTGATAGGAATTTTGTATATATGAAGTCTGTTTATTTTTTTTTTTTGAAAATTCATATATAGTATTATATATATATATATATTATATATATATATATATAATAATATATATTCGATAAATATTACATAATATTTGAACTAGTTTTAAAATAAGTAAAGGATGAAGTTGGATTAGATTTTCCTGTTCCAAGGTTCCTTTGATACATTGTATATTCTGCCTGATATTATTGTCTTTTTATATTGAAGGCTTTTGATTTCTAGTCACCCTCTTAAGGTAAAAAAACCTAGCGCTGGTCTTCTCTCGTGTTTAGTGTCAAAGAAAATGTTGAATTAACCTTGTAGCTAACGTTTGTGAAATTCATTTGTGTTTAAGGGTGACAATACACATCAATTCGATTGAATCGAAAAACTTTACTGAGTTTAAGTATTTTCTAAGAAACTCTGAATGTTAATCCTTGTCCTGATCGAGATTGACTATGTATGTGATCCACTTTAGAGATTAAAATAGAAAAAAATGTTCTCCTAGGAATCTTACGTGATTAGTAATGTTATTTAGGTCCTGCTATTCAAAGATGTTGGTATTGATGTCTGATTCGGATGGTAGTTATTTTTCCACTTGAATTCAGATGCGTACTTTTTAATAGATCTTCTATTTGGATAGTATACTTGTATATAAGATATTTTCACTTGATCAAATGGATGTTTATTGATGTTGTGATATGTAGTAAACTAGAGTATAGAGTACTTACATTGCGGTAAGAATCGTTATATTAATAGAAATTCTAATGACCACTGAACGATGTCGAATGAATGTAAATTCAGGATACCGATAGTGAAAATATATTTATTAGAAAAATTTACTTGGGCGTCAGCAATTTTGTTCTCTCGATGTTATTTCTTATGGAGAAGATTCGACATTGTAATCGTTCGATTCAATGAATTAACAATATATGTACTCGTTTTGGAACTATGATTCCATGAAAAAAGGGATTTTTAGTAATAATACTGAAGCATCAATGTTATATATAATTATCGTTTGAAAAATAGTACTAACTGTGTTATCACACATTTGAAATATGTGAAACAGCACCCTGTAACATTATTGAAATGACGTCATATTAATTCTCACATATAATGAAATTTGAAATTTTTTGGACAGCACCCTTGTACATTAATATAAATTACTGTTATTCAAAATCGTGAAAATCATATTGACATGAACGAATTTATTCATGTAAATTAACGTAAATAACTGGTTATCAACACATTTAAAATATGTGACATACACCCCTGGTACGATTTAATCTTGTTCAATAAATCTATATTGAGATACAAATACACTTTAGGATGAGGAATATCCCTTCTATTGTCAATTCTGTTGTTTCAAGGTTGGTTCCTGTTATTCATAACTTCCTTGATATATAAATACATAACGATTATTGTGGACACACCTGTATATTATAGTAGAATTATTTATGTCCAAAATATTTAAAACTAATTTAACGAGTTTGAATGAATACTCTATATTCTGTACCTCTTACTAATATTGAAATTGTATGATCAGCGAAAATTCTCCGTTCTTTCGGACGGACCATCGAGATGTGGTCTGCTAGGTCAAATTGATGATGCAATAATTTCTACGACTTCAATTCTATCGTATGTCTCTCAGCTCAATTGTGTTTTCGCGTCGAACGCTGATTATATTTGATATATCAAAAGGAAATAATTTTTAAGAAAATAACCATTTTTTAAAAATTATGATGTAATTTAAATATCCAATAATCTACGAAGACTGTCTCCTATATAAAATAAATTTCAGTTCCCCTAGCGGTTCTATAATACATATAATTTCAATCTACTGAACACACATGAAAAAATCCGTGGGCCCCCATGAGAATCCTGGAAGCCTCCGGAGCCCCCAGAAGACACCTCGAGGTACCCATTCCTATATATAATATCATATAATAATCTCCGAACCCTACATGGAAGACTCCTGGGGCCTACATGTAATGACTCCTGGGGGCCACATGAAGACTTCTCTGGAGCCCCAGTGGTCCCCCATGAAGAAAACTCATAAAAAAATTTCAGTTCTGCTGGGCCCGCCAACTATTCTCGAACTAATATTTACAGTTAGTCCGCGCATCGCGCAGAAACTGACATTTCGGAGAAAAGTTGAAGTGAGCTAGAATGAACGCTTGTTACACTTCTTAGAGGTATTGAAAAAGGTGGTGATCGATTGATGAAAATAAGGCGTGGTGTGAAAGAGCCGACGCCGGTGTCGATAAATTCGGAAAATTAAATTTCGCTTTTGGCATTAAAAATTTAATTTTTTCACTGATTCTCAAAGTGTCTGGCATTTGATAAAGAATATAGACATAATAGTAACTTCCCAATTTTCAGTATCCAGACGTTTCAAGAGTCGAAAGGTGTGATTCATAGGGTGAAGTGTTGCCAGAACGAATGAAACAAAAATTGAGCGTTTTGTTTTTTGTCTTGGCAATCGATAACAATGAAATTATCGCATGAAAATGATGAAAAAAAATTGCCACCGATCGGTTTCCTAAGTGTTCGGAGTCGAGTTTTCGTGGAAAAATTAATGTGACATTTTTGAGATTTTTTAATGATCTTAATCGTACAAAATTAAGAGGCCATGGTTTGCGGTATCATAAATGTTATTTAATTTTCAGCGCAGATCAAATTGTGCCGGTTCGACAATTATAAGATCGTATAAAGAAAAGTTATTAAAGAATTCATAATAAATTTCAATTGATTTATCTTTTTCTTGGCAGTCCTGTATTTGAATTAGAAATAAGCCTAAAAACACAATTTATAAATGCCAGACAAGTTGAGCTGTTCGAAAACGTATAAATAAATAATTAAATAATTAATAATAAAAATTAATGAAAACATGTTTTTTTTTTCTAATTCAAAGGATTCATTTTAGTCTGGCATTTTGCATTTCGATTGAAAATATATTTTTATACCTTAGGTTGAAATGCCAGACTAATTGACTTGTTCGAAAATTAATAAAAAATTGAATTAAATATTGGTAAAAAAATAATGAAAAATGTCAGTATTTTTTTTGTTCAATCTAATTTCTCTTTTCTTTTCGACTTTTTCCTTATATTATGAGCTATTGTTACTCGAGATACTATTCTTTTCCTAGAGCTTCCCGAATTTGATGCTGTCAACTGAAGTAATTTGCCAATGAAATCTGAGAAATAAGAAAAATCTCTTTAAATTTAAAAAAATTCACATTTTAAATCATATTCGAGTTAAGAAATATAATGGCAGGAGAATATTTTTCGAAACATGAATTTTAAATAACTAAAAAGTGCATTTAAAAAATAACAAATAATTAAAAGTAAACTCACAACTTAAATTGAAATTGTCATTTCATTATTATTTTTTTATTTATAATTGTTTTTTATTTCAGGCTTTTATTTTTCCTCCAATATTCTGACTACCTTGCACTTGCACATTATATTCATAGCTTATTATACCCCTACACGTTTTTGTTTAAATTTTTTGAACGAAGAACACAATTATTCAAAAATCATAAAATTATATAATTTCATCATTGATTCTTGAAACAGGTCAAATAAATGAAAATAAATAACGGTGTAATGGAGTGTTCCCGGAATTTCATGATAACTAAATTTTGTTTCTTCGATATTTTGGTCTGGGAATAAGATATCGAGATACTGTTTTCACTATCCTTTTTTGGTGTCATAACAGTACATTTTTGTGGAAAAAAAGTAAGGTCATTGCATTTAATTTTTCAGAGAAATTGGAAATTTTCTGTTAGTATATCAAAAAACGCGGTCTAGCGGTATCACTAAAAACTTGACATATCAGGGATAGGTATGATAAGTTTGAGAAAACAATAAATGCTTGTCCCAACGAGACAAACTTTGTTAAAATCCGTTCAGTCATTCAGAAGCTGTTTATTTAAAAAAGCATCGATTCACTCCCCACCACTTCATTTCAATAGATACGTCAAAAAGTGTCGAACAAAAATTACTCGAATGAAGCTCAACTTGAAAACGCATATATTTTTGTGATACGTTTACGAGGAGTATTTCAGAGAAAAATCACTTTAAAAGTTTAAGAAGGCGGTTACGCTCCCTGGCGGCCATCTTGGAAACCTGAAAATAATTTCTAGGATTTTCTGTTGGCCACTTTTGTTATAATGTTTTTTACCGCAAGTCTCTACGACGAATAGTTTACAAGATACAGCACTTTGCATTCTTATCTGGCCACCCGGTACATAACAATATAAAATAGATCGACATTGCAAAGCAAAACTATTCATTCAGGATTTACTAGATTTATTAAAAACTTTTATTCATGTATTTTTTCATTTTTAAATTTTTTAGGTCGGAAATAGTAAGTAGTAAGTACGTTTCCCGAGTACTTACAGCTTATAATATAGGGGAAAAGGCGAAAATAAATGAGAAATTAAATTTTTTCAAAACTTTTTTTATTCATTTATATACTTTCGAACAGCCCAACTTATCTGACATTTTTAATTTAAGTTTTAAAGTTATTTTTCTTTGAGAAACAAGTCGCCAGACCAAAAAAAAGCACTGAAATTTTCAAAAATTTGTTACAATTATTTAATTTGTTTTTTTTTTAGGCTGTTATTTCAAGCAAGGTATAAATATACTACTCCATGAAAAATTGTAAATGACGGACATAAATAAATGGTGTAAATTAGACGAAAAAATTAAATTTTCATTCTTTTTTGCTATATCTTTTCAATTAATTTATACATTTTCGAACAGCTCAACTTGTCTGGCATTTGTATATTGTGTTTGTAGTTGTATTTCTAATTGAAATACAAATTGCCAGACAAAAATAAATCAATGAAATTTCAATTTTTTTTTTACGAATTTTCGTTCGTCTGGCACCATTTTTCCATTTGCCATTTGCCAATTTGTCTGGCAAATTTTTTGTGATAGGAAATGTGTGTATCAATTTCAAGTATTCAAAATACCAGACAAATAGTGATCACTGAAAAATGTAAAAAATTTTTACATAATTTTCCACAGAAAAACTCGACTCCGAACCTTGAAAACCGTCTAGCAATTTTTTTTCATCATTTTCATGACGATAATTTTCATTGTTTCGATTGCCGGACAAAAAGAAAACGATGAATTTTTGTTCTTCGTTCTGCAACTTCACCCCTATGAATCACCCTTTCGACTATTTGAAACCGTCTGGCATTTGAAAATTGGGAGTTACTTATTGATGTCTATTACTGTATCAAATGCCAGAAACTTTGAGATCAGTGAAAAATTAATTTATTTATGCAAAAGGAAATTAATTTTCCAAATTTTCGAACACGGGTCAGCCCTTCAAACCAGCCTTATTTTCATCAACTGAATCACACTTTTCATACCTCTAAATGCCAGACATTTATCGATGACTCCAAATTCATGTGCGCTAGCTCACGGTCTATTAATACGCTTCTTAACGGTATGCTAAAAATTGATAAGAAAAAGCATTTCTGCTTCAAATTGCGGATATTCCTTCAGAAAGACGGAAAACGTTCGAACTTAGTGAGTGAATTTTATTTTTATGATAGTTTATTTGAACAAAAGTTAAACTACTAACAAAAATTGAATATATAACCGTTCTCTAGTTATAAATTTAGTTCGAACTGTTCTCCATTGTTCCTTCTGGCACTTCTTTCTTACTTCAGCCGTTACGGTAGCTAGTTATTATTGTTGAAGCAGAAATATTTCTCTTTTTGCTCGAACAAAATGTAATTTCAATATCGTTTTTTTTGAACAAAAGATAAACTGATAACAATAATTTAATACCTACTTGCTCTCTTGTTGCACATTTTGTTGACAACATTTTTTTTTGTTCAAATGAACGATCATAAAATCACTTTTTAATCGAACAAAAAAGAGAAATATTTCTGCTTCAACAAATAAGTACCCTCTATAGGTAAATTTATATTTTCACGAGGGGTTCAAGGTAAACAATGGATGTCTTCTAGTACCGGGATATTATTTTCACTTATGTGCATAGCTCTTTATGCTGCTTGTTTAAGGACGTCAATGAATGTGGTTAATACTTCAATAATTTTTTTATTATGAAACCATGAAATCTAATTTTTGTGGCTGTTATCTGAGAATTTTTCGAAGAAAGATCATAAATTCGTGTAATTTCCTTTAATTCATTAGAAGTACAATTCGCAATAAAAAAGTTCAAAAGATCCGAAATTTTAGTTGTCCGTTGGTTGATAGATATTTTTTTTCCTGTACTATATCACCACGCTACCTGCCTTTTGTTGTAAAATGATGTGAGTCAAATAAAGTTTTTTCACTGTTTTATCGCCATCTGCAAAAAATCATTGAAATTCTTATTTGGCGTTACGTTGAGGTGGACTGTAGACTGCAGGAACTATTAAATGGTGTTATCGAGTTAGATTTTCATATTATCAGCTTGCATATATTCTTAATATTTTGGTAATTATTCATGACTCACGTTATTTTTTCATTATGATGATGGTAGTGCCAGCATAAGTACTGTTATCTGGGAAGATAAGTAACAAGTTGTATAATAGCGTATATTAAACTATATTCTCTATGTAACGTGTATTTTGCTTACAAGTTGAATTTCTATTGAATTGTGATTTGCGATCTTATATTTGTTTTAAAAAAGCCCATATATATTCGGTTCTGCGACTTTATGAATTTGGTTAATTTTACTTACAAGTTTATTATAATATGAAAATTACTGATTGATTTTGAATCTGAAACAGGATTCAGATAATAAATTGGGGGCCCACAGACGTTCAATCAATGAAACATAAAAAATCTAATTTTTTCATATTCAGACACAAAAAAATCGAAGTGTAATTACATAGGTGAACCTTAGAACTATACTTGTAGCAAACATTCTGGCTCAATGTTCACAGTTTTAATACATAAAGTCCACGTTACGATACAAATATTGAGGAATCAATCAACGACCACTTTTATCGGTACCTATCCGAACATCAATACGAACATTAATAACTCACTCAAATCACATTAGGTGATCAAACAACATTCTTCCTCGAAAAAATATTAACCATAGTTAATAGTTTATAAAATTCATTTAGCTATTCAAAGAAAGCAAATAAATTTGGTTTCATCATATTTTGTTTCTGGACTTGATTAAGTTATGTAAGCATATATTCAGTTGTTTAAGTCATTGAAGCTTTTCTTACTCATTTTTTTCTTCCAATATTTTGATGTTTCGAATTAAGCAGGAAAACTTAACATTCCTCTATGGGGTTGGATATTTTAATTCAAGCCTGTAGTATCCATCTTGATATATCTAGTTCAGCATGTATTCAATCATAGTTTAAATCGTTGAAATACAGCTTTCCAAACTGCAGTTAAAAGTATCGAAGAGTAATCTATTCTAGTTCATAGAATAAAGATGTAAGAATTCTCACATGCGTATTTACTTCAATAAAATATTTTTATTTCTTTAAATAAATACATTCATCAATACATAATATGTACTTCATTCTATATAATAGAGAATACTGCTATATAATATTGTATTCACCAATTTATGTGAGAAGAAATTTTTAATGAACAATTCAATTCATTGAATTCAAAATATTTGGATTCAATTTAACAGATGATATGATATGTTTGTTCTATTCTATAAAGGTATTAGTAATTATTATCACAATCTATTATTGTCATGATGAATTGAAGTATGCAGTATGAAAAAAGCTAAACATTTAAATAGCAAAGGATAACATTTTTAATGAAGGAAACAGGTACATAACGAAAATATGAGCACTATCAAAAAAGCAAACAATCGATGTAACCATAAATTCAAATAAATTGAATAAAATTATCACAATCAGGTATGTTTCCATTTAAAATTCTGCATATCAGCAGTAAAATAACGATTTGACTAATCGAATGAACTGATAATTAAGTTTCATTGATTCTACACACGGCATTTTGCAACGAACACTATTCGAGTGTCATTGCAGATAATTAAATTAGAAGTTATCGCACAATTATCCCAGCCTCAATTGAAACACCATAATTTAGCGGCGTATATCTGAATCAAACATCACAGACTTATTAAAAATTATATCGGCGAAGAATTTCCTAAGCTAATTATATTAAGCACTGCAGTGTAAGTACCAAACAAAAATCCCGTGAAACCGAAAATCATTATGAAAATATCCTTCCAAACTATCCAGTTATATTGGCCCCATTTATCAGAATAATATGCCAAAATTTCAATCAATGGTGGGAATATTAGAGCTAAAGCTGAGCTACTGAATGCACCAACTAGAGTTATTACTGCTCCCAAATTTGGCACAGTTATGGCTAACAGAAATGTGCAGAATATTAATAGAGTTCTTGTAGAGTATTCCACTATGAGGTTCTCATTAGATTCTTCGCCCTTTTTACAGTTGATTTTTCTTTTCAGAGGTGGCCAGATTATGTTGAATGGAACGTAAAATTGTAACGGAAATGAAAAGAAAATGGCAACAGCCATCATCAAGCATACCATTTGTGCCAATCTGAAAATTAAAAAAGCTATTTAAGGAACTATACTAGGTACCGACTACTAATTGAAAAATTGTTTCATTCTATCGCTTTAAAGTGAAATTATTTCGAACGAAACCATGTCAAAATAATAAACAATTATTGGAATTTGAAACACTTTTTTGTTTGTAATGAAATATATTATTCAAATCATCAATATTCCCAACTCCAATAAAGTAGAACCTTGGATTAACCGTGACCACTCTTCCGAAATAAAATATCAAAGCGGTTCAAATTCCACAAAACTTAGATAGTAGCAAAAGCAAAAGCTACATATTGACAAGAAAACCAATGTAGCCGCAACTTCAGCAATATATTTCAGGATTAATTTGATATGAATTATTCAACTCAAGAAGGTCGTTCAGTAGATATGAATGAAGAAATATGTTACTGCTAGGTACTCTAATTGAATATTAGAGGCCATTACTTAATTTAAATTGATTTAATACGAAATAAATCTATGGTTCTAAGAAATTCAATATAAATTTTAACGGGACGTCTAACAGAGCTTTTTCAGACGCAATGTCCGAAGGGTCCCTGTTAGAAGTCAATTCAGTACTGTTGTATCTAAAACTTCTCCTCACTATGAAAAATCATCAGGTCATGTCCGTATAATTTCGAAAGTGGACAACAAATCACCAAATTTTTAATTTTCTCTTGAAATATCTATATTTAGAGGACGATAGTGACAGTTTTGGTGATGAATTTGAAAAAATTAGTTAAAAAAGTTAAGCAGTGGAGGTGGTTGATATCCTAAATTCTCGCAAGCTGCAAAATTTTATCTTCCATGCTTTCATGAATTTGCGATATAATAGAACTGAAGTAAGAAAGATCATTATAAACCGCAATAAAAGGACTTATCACTAGTTTAATTCCGGATGATGTTATGTTATGAGATTCAATGTAATTCGCAAAATAAAAATGTCGATCAACAATGGATTTTATTCATCCATCTTCATTTAATAGCCTCCCACCATGACAGCAGATAATCAAGGTTCTATGTTTTTTTTTTTGTACTTAAAAGCAAGAAGAAAGGTGGAATTGATATTGTTTATAGAAAATTCATGACGTTCAAATGAATATTAAGGACAAAATGAATACAAAACATTATTTTCTACTTCATGCACTATCAAAAACGTTATGCATCAAATATGTCATAAGAAATTTTGTGAGATGACAATAATTATTAACTCTTATTCGTTTTTTATACTAGGCATACGAGACCACATTCACAAATATTGAAGTTTATGTAAGATGAGTCGAGAAAAAAATTTAGCTGAATATTTAAATAAACGAACGCAAAGAAATTCTCAGCACTTGCAAAAACCTCTCAATAAGAAAAAAATTTTAACATTTATATTTTCTAAAATTATTCACAGGAGAAATTCATTTTATGATATTATTTTCATCAGCTCCAAATACTTAGTTTTATACTATCATATATATATATATATATATATATATATATATATATATATATATATATATATAACCGTTATTGAAACTTCTTCTATAAAAGATTTTCAAAATCCAACAGTTTTGATTTTGTGGAACATTAATACACTTACAAGTCCTCCGGTGGCAAGTAGAGCGTCACGCTTCCAAGAACACAATGTTGGCCAAATTTAAGATAGCCAAAGAATCCAACAGCAGTGTAGAGACAAGTTGTGAATACCATGCCGGTATTCAACACTCCATTCCATCCGCCGAAGTCACGCGGTGTTTTCATGTTATTTTCCAAGGGTAAAATCTGTAAATATTAGTAATAATTAAACTAACGTTGTAAATACTATCTTATTCATCATATTCAGTAATAATCGGCATATATATATATATATATATATATATATATATATATATAGGTATATATATATATATATATATATATGTGTACATATATATATATATATATATATATATATATATATATATATATATATATATATATATATATATATATATATATATATATATATATATATATATATATATATATATATATATATATATATATATATATATTATATCAAACAGAACATTTACACGGCTTACGACCTTCGTGGCCTTTTGCTCAAATTACAGAAAAAGTATCTGAGAGATCGGTCCCGTGGAACTGCGGAAATAAAGATGAAGAACGTCAGCGGGGTCCCATTCTGATTGCGAGAATTGAGCGTTTAAAGTTTTGCCGATATGAGAGAAAGTTGCCCGATTTCAGACGCCTAATAATCAAATTCACATGAAGAAAGCTCTAAGTCATGTAACCTCATCATAAGTAGAAGATTGGTTAGTATCACGGGAGATATAAAACCTTCGACAGTCGATGGGTCGGCGATCCCCGGGTCGCCATAGGCGTAAAGCAAATAAAGGGCTACCATAGGCGTAACAAGAATCTGAGGTTTATAGGCGGATCCATATTTTCAGGTATAATATCACAACAGCATCGAGAATAATCGATTATACTTCTGAATCACGAGAGGTATTTTGCGAAACATCCACGAGAGCGCAGCTCGAGTGATGTTTTAAGAAAATACGTTGAGTGACGAGGTCAGTATAATGGATTATTGTCGATAGCTCGAGTGGTATTCGTTACGATTATATAGCAAATGAAAAATATTAATTTTTTTTGACAAACGTCAAAGCATCGTCAATATACAAACATTCACATTTTGACACGAGGCGAAACACCGAAACGATTATATCACGTCGTCAAGGGTATATTTACTTATAAAACGCAGTAGTTAATAATCGCGATTAATAACTCATGTATGAATAAGCCAATAGAATCCGTGAATTTTACATAACTACTGCATATTAATAAGTGAATATACCCTTGACGACGTGATATAATCGTTTCGGTATTTCGCCTCGTGTCAAAATGTGAAAAAATATATATTTTTTATTCGTAATATAGGTAATCATAACGAATACCACTCGAGCAATCGAAAATAAACGTTATACTGACCTCGTCACTCGAGCTGCTCTCGTGAATGTTTTGATATACGTCTCGTGACTCGGAAGTATAATCGATTATTTTCGATGCTCTTGTGATATTATAACTGAATATATATTTTCACATATCTTATATTATAGGCGATTGCGCTGCACTAACTATTAACATATGCCGCAGGTAGCTATCGACGTGTCGCGGCAGTAAATCTGATACAAAAATTATATAATAATTATACTTTGAAAGAAGTACATAAGATACATTTGTTTTCTGAAGCCAAAGAGATACAAATTCAAAAATTGTTAAACAATCTTCCAAGGGAGCTGACAATACGAGTCTCAATACCGACATTGCAAATCACTTATATGTCCCATCAGTGTTACTCGAGAAGAGACAATTATTCAAACCTCTTCCAGTTTCCATGATTATATCAATAACAGCTGTAAGGCTGTAGGTCCTTTACTAAATAACCACATTACTTATGTGAGCATAATCAGGTAGGCATATAGAACAATATTTCAAAAGTATGCTTGCTCCTAAATTTCTTTAAACCGCTTCAAGTAGAGTTAGATAATATTTTCGGCAATTCTACAATAATGACGCTACGGTCGTCATAAAATACTGCTTAACTCGTTTTGAAATTTTCGAAAACAAAATGAGATTTGACGGATCACTCTTTCTCGAATGTTCCAGACTGATTAGATTTAATAAGATGCGAACAGTTATCTGATTATCTAGAGCTTCTAAGCCAAAATTCTATTAATTACGATCACGATGTAGATAAATAAGAAATTGTCGGTTTTGGAATACTTGTGCCAACACCCTTGACAATTTGATAATATTCGAATATCAAATGATAATTACATATAACGCCCTCTCGTAAATGTTGATATTTATACTGTTGTCAAAGGATGATTATCAACTGTTATTTTTGACATTGATAAGACATCTACTATATATATATATATATATATATATATATATATATATATATATATATATATATATATATATATATATAACTCAGATTGAATTCTCGCACATCACTTGGTGAAACATCATGAAGAATAAAGTTTAAACTTTAAAATAAAACACTGGTCCAAGTATGGTACTCTACGGGACGACACAGTTAATCCGCTTAGTATTCATACACTTTCACATATTGTATTTTTTTACTTAGGTATTAAGATGCAAAAAGTTCGAGCGGGACACCTCTAGTACCCATGTCTTGCAAGGTCTTCAGCAGTTGCGAATTATCCACAGTGTCGAACGCCCAAGCGAGATAAAGAAAAACTGCAACTGCAGGGCAACTTTTGCCCAAGACCTCATAAATTCTGGAGACTATATAAATTATGGCATCATTTGCTCATCTATTTCTCCTGAAACCATACTTTCTTCTGGATATAAAGTGACTTACCTTCAATAGTAATTGAGACTCAAATTAAATTACAAATTTTGAGATAAAAAGTGAGGTTATTGCAGAGGTAACTCTAGGGAACGTAGTAGCAGTTCATGATAATGTCAATATTGGAGAGAGTTTTAATATTTACTTTTCTATCCCAACTATCCACAAATTAAAACTCCCAATAGACCTCCACCTGATGTGAGACGTATAAACAGCAACTCCATATTTTTAAGTGCTAAAAACTCTAAAGAAGTAATTGACTACATTCATAGCTTAACAACTGCTAGAAGTCTGGACATAGACAACATTTCCTCTGAGACTTTGAAGATTATCTCAACGGAAATTGCAAAAACTCAGAGCCATATTATGAATAAAATAATGGAACAGGGAATATGCCCTGAGGAGTTCAAGATGGCAGTCATACAACAAGTGCACAAAAAAGGAGAAGTGTGCTGTCCAACTTAGATCAATCCTTATCACTAATTTTACAAACATTGAAAAAATATTTTTTCAAAAATGTTTTTGCAATTTCCGTTGAGATAATCTTCAAAGTCTCAGAGGATATGTTGTCTATGTCCAGACTTATAGCAGTTGTCAAGCTATGAATGTAGTCAATTATTTCTTTAGAGTTTTTAGCACTTAAAAATATGGAGTTGCTGTTTATACGTCTCACATCAGGTGGAGGTCTATTGGGAGTTTTAATTTGTGGATAGTTGGAATAGAGAAGTAAATATTAAAACCCTCTGCAATATTGACATTATCATGAACTGCTTCTACGTTCCCTAGAGTTACCTCTGTAATAACCTCACTTTTTATCTCAAAATTTGTAATTTAATTTATTGATTTCTATAGGTTTTTCGAATTGTTTTCATTTTTTAAAATTAAGATTTTATAGTAATCAGTTTCAGCATTTTTGATCATTGTTTGTAGCAAGTTTCTATGATATATAAATTGTTGTTTCGGTGCTGTGTTATTTATATTTCTATGGTGTATTCTGTAAAGTTTATCTGTAGAGTTGGATTTATTTCATAATACCTTGTGTTATTAACTCTTTTCTCATTATGTATCTAATCTTTAATTTGATAACCTTAGTGTTTCGGAAAAAACATTACCAACGATACCCAAGAATAAACTTGTTTACCGCTGTGTATCGTCTGTGTTGTGAACCACGATCCATTTGTAAGATTCTAGAATTCTCTTTGTTTTAGGATGATTAATGTTTCTATAACCAAGATTCATATCAGGGTTAATTTTAAGTATATGACTCATATTGAAATGCAAAATTGTTGCTTTGTGATAATATGTAATACCTCCTCAGAAATACTATATGTTTCTTGGATTCTAGTGGGAATATTAATGGCGGATACAAAATTGAATTCGCTCATTACATTAGGATATTCATCCGAGTTATGTTTTTTCCGAAATATCAGTATTTATATCCTCCACAATTATTTCTGAATCATATTTTTTTCCGAGACATAGATAAGTATTTATACATATTTTCAACAAAACTAGTGTCACTAAGGGATAGCGACCTAAATAGTGCTAAGATTTTTATATTTTCATTACTATTTTTCACAATTACTTCAATAGCTTAACATTTACCAATATGGATTTATTGTACAGCGATGACTCTTTTTCTAAGTTGAAAACATTGAATCAGTATGCGTTTTTAGTCTGGCGCTAGGGGTGGTTAGTTGGGTGAATGTATTGGAGCAATTGGTTTTATTGTGCTTGACTTAATTGAATATATATATATATATATATATATATATATATATATATATATATATATATATATATATATATATATATATATATATATATATATATATATATTCATATATATATATATATATATATATATATATATATATATATATATATATATATATATATATATATATATATATATATATATATATATATATATATATATATATATATATATATATATATATATATATATATTATATATATAAAGATATATATATATATATATATATATATATATATATATATATATATATATATATATATACAGGGTGTCCCAAAATTTTTTGACAGGCTATAACTCTAAAACGGCTGAAGATAGCTCCATAAAATTTGGTATGCAGCAATTGAACGGATTTTACAATATTGCGAATTCCTCATGACTTCAGCGAAATCATCACCGTAGCTATGACGTCATGTCATTATGAAATATCAAATGTAAAGGTGGTCGTGTGACTGCTCATATTGAAGGTCTTTTTATTCTAAATTCAACC
Organism: Cynegetis impunctata; assembly: GCA_030704885.1. Classification (NCBI taxonomy): domain Eukaryota; kingdom Metazoa; phylum Arthropoda; class Insecta; order Coleoptera; family Coccinellidae; genus Cynegetis; species Cynegetis impunctata. The sequence continues at coordinate 527,905 of JARQZK010002937.1, read as the reverse complement.
ATGTAATACACTCAGTATGTTGAAATTTATTAGTTGTGTATTTTCGATCAAAAGGAGTTCAACAAAATAAAAGAAAAAGTTTAATAAACAAATTTAATCACATGAAAATCAAGGCAATAATACCATTATTCTACAATTAATTTCAACACAAGCCTTAAACCTGATTTTCAAGTGATTAAATTTGTTTATTAAACTTTATTTATTTTGTTAAACTCCTTTTGATCGAAAATACACAACTAATAAATTTCAACATACTAAGTGTATTACATGGTTGAATTCAGAATAAAAAGACCTTTCATATGAGCAGTCACACGACCACCTTTACATTTGATATTTTATAATGACATGACGTCATAGCTACGGTGATGATTTCGCTGGCGTCATGAGGGATTCGCAATATTGTAAAATCCGTCCAATTGCTGCATACCAAATTTTATGAAGTTATCTTCAGCCGTTTTAGAGTTATAGCCTGTCTAAAAAATTCTGGGACACTCTATATATATATATATATATATATATATATATATATATATATATATATATATATATATATATATATATATATATATATATATATATATATATATATATATATATATATATAGAGTGTCACAAAATTTTTTATACAGGCTATAACTCTAAAACGGCTGAAGATAACTTCATAAAATTTGGTATGCAGCAATTGGACGGATTTTACAATATTGCGAATCCCTCATGACGCCAGCGAAATCATCACCGTAGCTATGACGTCATGTCGGATATATATATATATATATATATATATATATATATATATATATATATATATATATATATATATATATATATATATATATATATATATATATATATATATATATACTTTTGATAAAGCCACGAATGTCGTGGCGAAACGTCAACTTTTTAATAAAATTGAGTTTTTCAAGATTCAACAAGCCTGTTATTGTTAATAATTATCAAGAGATTAGAAATAGTTCACAGGCAACAATAATTCGAATAAATATATATATATATATATATATATATATATATATATATATATATATATATATATATATATATTTAAATATATAAGAATAAAGTCAACAGGATATGCAGCCATGATGATTTATGGCGAACTGAAAATAACTATTTTATTCTTTAGCAAGATTTCGATAAAACATTTCTTTTCCTCATCAAAGTTGGTAGGAGTTACAAAGTGAATTATCACACATACAAATCTCTGAAAACTTATTACTTACGAAGGTTTATCTATTATGAGAAGGTCCAGTAAATGATCTCATACTGTGTAATACTTCGTGGAGCTTTAATAACAATAGGTACATATAAGAGAGTAAACCTTAATTCGCGTAGGTATATCAAATGAGTGAACTCATTATATTTCAAAGTTCGGAAGAGATTGCATTGTCTCATTTCAATTATTGAAGCTTCACATTCCATTGAACAAGTATGTACAACTAACAACCTGTATAGAGTCATTTAAAACTATTTATTTTCATATGAGTTATAGATTTTTTATTTACTTACCACTCCAATTCCTTCAAATGCATATACTGTAGTTCCAAAAAACAGGGCTAGGTCCTTAGCCTTTCCAAATTCTCGTATACTACTAATTGCTGGAATATTGTTCAGCAAATAACCGAAAATGATAATCAACCCAAGTGACATCAAAATGGAGGCAATCAGCGAAAAAGGCGTTAGAAACTTCAAATTTCTAATCCAGTTCAATAGTACCATTGGAACTAATATGACAGTAAGAAACCAATATAGATCGATATCGAAGAAATAGTGTTTAACTACACTTTGGAGATTTGCAGCGACGAATACAAAGTAAACACAGCAAAAACCTATCTGAGTTATGCAGAGGAAGATGTTCGTCACTGTTCTGAAATATTGAAAACTAGGTTAGCTTAGTTAAAACTGGAGTTATATAGTGGCAGATGTTCGTTACTAATCGGAGAAATTAGGTGACGTTAGTTCAGGTTTTGAGTTATGTAACTTAGCTAGGTAGCAAAGAAGTACATTGACTGCCAATACTACTAGATCATGGTAGAGAATGAATGCAATGGATACGTTTTTTCGCCGAGATAAACATATAATTTTTCTACTTTTATTTTAATATATTTTCTAAATTATTCTTCGTCTTAGTACCAAAGACTACCTTTTTGCTAAGCTAAGTACATAACTAATAATCTATATTCAATGAGTAAACTGATGTGGAAGTAATGTTGAATAAGACATGAAATTTTACTAGAAGCGATTTATATTTATCGAGTAAACCATTCTTCTAGATATGATATTAATTATTTCTATTGTCAGTTTAAAATAAAATAAAAGTTCGGTTTAGATATCCTGTGAAAGATACTTTTATATCAATAATACTGCTTATGTAGATAGACCAAAATGCACGAGCAATTAAGGTGCTAAACTGGAGAACAGGCGCCAGAGACCGAGACTAGTGGAGAAGGATACTAGAGGAGGCCAAGACGTAACCCGGGTTGACGTGACAATGATGATGATGATGATGTAGATTTGAATATAAAGGAAGAGAAAGGCTTCGTGTGTTATTTCTCCATCAGATTGTGTGAAGGAGCCTGGTTGCCTATGGGAAAGAACTCTGTCAGGCAGATCTCTTAATTTTTTTTTCAGCTTTTATCTTTTTTGTCGAACTTGCTATTTTTTCAGCTATTTTTTTTCTGTTGAACTTGCTATTTATTCATCAAATTTCTTTCTTTTATTTTTGTTCAAGATACTTTATAGACAATAGAAGTCCAGCAATGGAATTCCACAAATTCTGATTCATGGCCATAGGCAAGTGTCTCCACGTGCCAGTGTGCTCATAAGAAACAACATAAAATACATTTGTGTTTCAAATTGCATATTTCGGGATCTGATCCCAATCATGGTACACCCCAACGTTATGGGCGTTGGCCGAAACATTGTTATTGCATCTCCATACTTCGCTGGATGGGCCAATAGCACCGAGGAAATGCAGAAACTAGTGCAATACTGCAACAGCAAACGGCTGCTTATCATAATTGGCTATGAAGCCAACGCGCATAATATTGAAATACAAACAATAACACCAGATTTGACTGCTTACTCTAATATCTAACAAGCTAACAACCTCTTTTGTCACGAAAGCAAGAAAAGATATCCTGGAACTGACAATTGCTAATGCTGCTGCCAGGAAAAACATCACTTCATGGAGCGTGATGGAAAAATCATCACTCTCTGATTATAGGATAATCGAGTTCAAGGTAGAGGGAGATACCACCTCGTTTCCGTCAATTCGAAATCCTAGGAACACGGGTTGGTCACTTCACAGATCCAAAGGATAATCTTGAAATGATCGGAACAATTGGGGCAAAGCATCTTGGGTAAATCATGGAGGTTTTGCACTCCAGTTGCCCATTGACTAAGGCTAGATCAAGAAAGAAAGCTCCTTGGTGGAACGATAACCTGTCAAACCTCAGAAAGGAAGTACGGCTCTTCAACAGGGCTAAACGAGACGGCAACTGGCAGGGGTACATTGGGAAACTCACTCAGAATAACTCGCACAGTAGCCAGACTACAAAAACTCATGATTAGAGGGGGAGCTAACCCAACAATGTTGCTCAAGAAGCCAGATGGGTCATACACTGAAGTAGAAGAGGAAGATCGATTCTTCTTCTCAAAACATACTTTCCAGGCAGTAAACTCATGAACAGTATTGAAATATAAAAGGAGCACACCAAGAAGTCCCGAAAGGAGGACTGGGACATTGCTAGGAGAATATTCACAAAGTAACGGCTTGAATGGGTAATGAGAACCATTCAGCCGTATGAATCCCCTGGAGTGGATTGGGCTTTTCCGGTTCTCCTGCAGAAAGGAGAGGAAGAGGTTCTTCGCCATCTGCTGAAGATAATAAGAAGCAGCTTGGCATTGGGCCAAACACCTAAAGAATGGAGAAGGGCAAGATTAACCTTCATTCCAAAAATAGGGCAAAAACGGGAGAATCTGGAGAATACACCTCTTCACAAATGTCAGCACGCCTACCGGGCAGGACGATCAAGAGACCGCTCTGTATCAGTTGACTGAAGTAATCCAGAAAACTCAGAATAACAAATTAATCGTAATGTGTGCTTTCCTAGATATATTTATCTGTGGCATTTGACAACACAACACATGTGTCTGTCAGATAAGCACTCAGAACGCGATGGGTAAATGATATCATTGTACGATGGATGTATGAAGTGTTGACGACGAATACAGATGAGATACTGGTGGGTAATCAATCCATCTCTGCCAAATCCACTTAGGGGACACCTCAGGGTGGAGTGATATCTCCTATTCTATGGAGCCTAGTAGTGGATGAACTACATAGGCTAACAAGGCATGGATTTGAATGCGTAGACTATGCTGATGACATAATCTTACTAGTTGCAAGTAAATACGAGGGCACCCTATGTGATTCACTCCAGGAGGGCCTCAGAATTATTGAACAGTGGTGCTTGTCAGTGGGGGTAATTTTGACCCAACCAAAACTACAGCAATTTCTTCCACCCGGAAAAGAAAACTTCTAGCAATGAAATCCCTACTATTGAATAGAGATAATATTAAATGGAAATATGAAGTTGAATATCTGAGAATAACTCTGCACAGCAAGCTTCTGTGGAATAAACATATTGATATCGTTGCTATTAAAGCAATAAGGGCTCTGAAGGCGTGTACAATACTATCTGGTGAATTTTTGGGACTGTAACCCTAAAATACTTCGATGGGTGCATGTCATGATTGTGAGACCAAAAATTACTTATGGGACAGTATCTGGCATGACAAAGCAGGTCGGAGAAGTACGAGGAAAATGAACGACAGAGTACAAAGACTGGCTTGTGTGTGTATCTTGGGAGTTATGAGAACATTGCAGATCTCACACCTCTGCATCTAGTGATCGACAGGTTAGTCCATGAGGCCATCCTCAGAATATATAAATAAGGCACAGGTGGTGAGAGGATTAAAAGTCAGAGAGCCTGGTCCTCTCTAACCAATGACATCTCATCAGCGAACCTCCATAGTGATGTAATGGTAAAGAAAGTGAGCATTGAGAGGACTTCACTACGATGATAAGTAGAAAAGTAGAATGGAAAAGGGAATCCACCATCAAAATTTCTAAGACAATACCATAAAATGGTACATAGATGGTTCAAAAACCACTACAGAAGCTGGCGCTGGTGTATATGGGGCAGGCAACAAGTGCGCACTGTCACTGAGCTCCTGTTCGAGCGTCTTTCAGGCAGAAATACTGGCAATCAAGAGTTGTAGATATGAACCTAGAAAGAATCTATCAGAAATGCAACATAGCGATTCATTCTGACAGTCAAACAGCTATAAAAGCACTGAGCTTCCATGTCATCGATTCAAAGTTGATATGATAGTGCTAAAAAAAAAACAATGAAATAGGCAATAGAATAGTCTGGGTTCCTCGTCACTCAGGAATCAAAGGAAATGAAGAGGCCGATTTACTGGTCAAAAATGGTGCACGAACGCTATTTACCTTCTATGGTATAGGAAAATGCACCTATAAGAAAGAGTTTCGGGTGAAGGAGGACACTGAAAGAGAAACATTCTGGCAGAATCTTCCAGGGATGGATCACTCAGTAAGAATAAATTACACCTCCTCAATAGCTTCCTTACAGGACACTGTCGCCTCAGGAAGCATCTTATGAGAATAGGTTTATTAGAAACTGACGAGTGTAGATTCTGTGGGGAGGAGGAGAAAACTCCTGTTCACCTGGCTACAGAATGACTCGCCATTGCAAGCCAACGAAAGAAATGCTTTGGTCAAGAAACTTTTAGAAGTAAGGACATAACCTCCTTGAAGCCTTACCAGATACTGGTCTTAATAATCTGGAACTAGAAGGCGAGCTGTAAGTAGATGGCAAAGTACAGAAAACAGCTCTGATTGGGAGTACAATAGACCTTAAAGTCGCAGTGCAACATAACCCCAAATTAAATGAATAAATAAACCCCTTATTGAGAGCTGATGACAAACTAAAGTTGAAAATTTAACAATCCATCTATTTATAATACTGTTTTGATGAGTGGGGAAATATTAAGGTCTTTTTATTCATTAGTGTTGAATAATTTCCTATAGCATTCGGATTGAATCTCCAAAGCCCCTTATAATCTCAATCTATAAAATGTAGTTTTGTATACAATGCTCCGAAATTCCAGTTACGTTTCTATTTTATATGATTGATTTTTTATGTTCTTCCAATCTGTGTCAATATTTCTACTGGATTGCCTAGTATAAAAAGCATCACAATCAATACATTTTATATTCTATACTCCAGATTTCTCAAAGACTGTTTGTGTGTCCTTATAAGTTATCAATAAGAAAACCACATTGTGTCACTTGTTTTGAAATAGGTTGAATAAATACAATATAAGAGCTATCAGTACCAATAAAAGCAAATTGGGTTCCTTATTGTTAAATAATCAGGACATACAAAAAGTCTTTTAGAGAGTGTATTGAGTTTGATGCTTTGTATATTGGTCAACCAGGTAGAAACATCGGCACCATATTGGAAAAACATAAAAAATCAGTCATCTAAAATAGGAACGTAACTAGAATTTCAGAGCAGCATATATAAAATAACCATTTTATAACACACGCCTTGTGGAGCAGGGGTAAAGTAATCATCTGTGAAGCAGGCGTGCTAGGTTCGAATCCTGGGTAATGTATGTCTATGAATTTCAGTGGTTCAGACAATTTAAATAGTTGGGTAATGTACCAGGTGGCCAGATAAGAATGCAAAGTGCTGTATCTCGTAAACTATTGGTCCTATAGATTTGCGGTAAAAAATATTATAACTAAAGTAGCCAAGAGAAAATCTTGGAAATCGTTTTAAGGTTTCCATGATGGCAGCCAGGCGGCTTAACCACCATCTAAAATTTTGAAAGTGATTTTTCTCTGAAATTCTTTCAGTAAATGTATCACAAAAATATATGTGTTTTCAAGATAAGCTTCATTCGAGTAATTTTTGTTCATAACTTTCCGACGTATCTATTGATATGAAGTGGTGAGGGATGATTCAATGTTTTTTTGAATGAACTGCTGTAACTCCTGAACCACTGAACGGATTTCAACCAAGTTGGTCTCGTTGAAAAAAGAATTTATTGCTCCAGCAAACGCATTCTATTTGTTATATGTCAAATTTTTAGTGATGGCGCTAGAGCGTGTTTTTTGATATAATACGAGATGATTGCCAATTTCTCTAAAAAATTAAATGCAATAACATGACTATTTTTTCCTAAAAATGAAGTGTAGTGATGCCAAAATAGGCAAGTGAAAGCTGTATCTCGATGTCGATAGCCTCAAATATTGAAGTCAGAAAATTTAGTTATCATATAATTCTAAAAAGACTCCATTACACCGATTTTTATTTCAGTTTATTTGTCCTTTTTCGAGAATCACTGATGACATTTCATTATTTTATATTTTTAAATAATAGTATTCATAGTTCAACATATTTAAAAGAAAACGCGTAAGAGCATAATTATCAATGTAATGATATGCAAAAGCAAGGTAGTCAGAATACATAGGTATGCCTAAAATCAACTTGTCAACGAATATTAAAATTATATGTATAGTGGCATTGTAATGAGTTATTGTGGCACACACAAGTGAGGATTGAAATAGTTTATTGAGTGTGGAGAACGGTAAAGGCTGTTCACCGATCGAAGACAATTGTTTGGAGGAGGAGCGAAGTGACGACTCCAATTATTGTCTGAGATCGGTAACCCTCAACGTTCCACATGCTGATAACGTTTTCTTCACGACCAGAAAAATGAAAAAACCATTTTATTATTGATAAATTCATTTTTACATTTAAAATTTCGATTGTTCATTTTCCAAGACTTGGTTGCTAGGCTGGTTAGTATTGACGCTGTCAGTAAATAGATTTCATTGCTGTCACTAAAAATTCATTCAACGTCGTAATTTTCAAACTCGAAACAATGAGTGATGATGAATTCGACGATGATGATCAAGATAAAAATACTAATATTAATGAAAAAAGTTTATTGGCATATTTTGTCCGAAGGAATGCGCAACTGAAGGCCCCTGGCAGTTTGTGGGCTGAATATTACATGATAAAATCAACAGTTTTCTTATATGATATCTTAAGCGAGAAATAAGATAGCGAGATACGGTTTTCACTATCCTATTTTGGTATCATTACGCTACATTTTTATGAAAAAAAAAACTCAAATCATGTTTTTTCAGAGAATTTGGCATTTTTCTGTCATTATATTAAAAAAAGCAGTCTAGCGGCATCACTGAAAATTTGACATATCACAAATAAAATGGTTTTGATGGAGCAATAAATGTTTTTTCCAACGAGACAAACTTAGTTGAAATCCGTTCAGTCGTTCATGAGTTACAGCTATTTATTCAAGAAAACATTGAATCACCCCCCACAACTTCATTTCAATGGATACGTCAAAAAGTGTTGAACAAAAATTACTCGAATAAAACCTGGCTTGAAAAAGAAAATGAGTTTGTGGTACATTTACAAGGTGTTTTTCAGAGAAAAATCACTTTGAAAGTTTTAGATGGCAGTTACGCCTCCTGGCGGACATCTTGGAAAACTGAAAATAATTTCCAGAATTTTCTGTTGGCCACTTTAGTCATAACATTTTTTACTGCAAGTCTCTGTCACGAATAGTTTACGAGATACATCACTTTGCATTCTTATCTGACTACCTAGTACATTGTTTACAAGCCCATTGGCTGTTTGGAACCTGCGTTAAACTATAGGTTCCTAGTAAGTTAAAGAATAAACTATTTTATGGATTTAGATCATCCAAAAATAGAAAGGACCTTTTAGAGGCTTTGGAGATTGAATTGGCAAACTCAAGAAACTTATTCATCACTAATGATCATCAATTTTTCCTATAAGAAAAGCTTTATTTATTGATTTGGAGACTATTTCTATGTTAAAAATAGTCATTTTATGAGAATTCTTAGCTATTTTAGTAATCATTGATACAGTGTCAAATGTCAATTTTTTCAAATGGAACCCCATAAATCTCATGAGTTCATCTTATTCAGCAATAAAAATAAGTGTCAATTTGTATATCTCTGAAATTTTTAGTTTTTGAAATATTGCCAAATGATTCATTTGCATACGGTAATTTAATTACAAATTTCAAGTTTAAATACAGCTAGTCAGCTATGGTGATAATGAAAACCAAAAATTTTTACTTAAATTGATGATTTTTCGGGGAACGATTTCTACTATCAATGAATAGCCATTCTTTGGCTACCACGCTCTCCAAATCTTTCTGTGCTTGATTTTTTTATTTGGAACACAATTAAAAATCTAGTATATCATTCTCCCGTAACAACTATGTGAGATTGCACTACTGCATTAACAGATCCAAAAATCTTAGAATTTTCAAAAATTTGGTTAGCGGCACATTGTGATGGTTTCCGTTTCTGAGAATAGCGATTAGCTAATCTGTCACATGTTCTTGATATTACTTCATCACATTGTCCATAAATGATTTTAAAAAATTAAATAATCTTCCTTTGCATAATTTCAACGCCCGGAAATTTTAACTGATAGGTGACGACGTCATAATAACAGTTTTTTTTTTCATTGCCGTCATAGCTACCTAAATGTATTTAAAATAAAAATTTGTGATCAAATACCATATTCAAATTATTCATTTGGCAATATTTCAAAAACTAAAAATTTTAGAGATATAAAAACTGATACAAAATTTACCCTCGTTTTTATTGCTGAAAAAATGATAAACTTATGAGATTTATGAAGTTCCATTTGAAAAAATTAACTTTTGACAGTTTCCTTACTTCAATTTCTGATATGAATTTTTGAACACTCAGTATTAGTATTCTCCAAAATAGTACGAAATTCTATTTTTCAGAAAGGAGTAGTATTTAAATTAATAAATGATATACAGGGTGTTTCTGAATTGATGCGAAAGATTTTAATGAGTGATTTTTTAGCAAAAATTAAGGAGGGTCTTTCATATAACTTTTTGTTCAACACCCTATACCCTCCAAGTTACAGCCCTTTGAAATTAGGTAAAAAAAAATTGTTTTTATTCAATGAAATATCCACTTTGGAAAAATTTAGGAGAAATTTGAAATTTGGCAGATAACTGATGCTAATAAAATGGCAGTTTTTGAGTATTTTTGTTACCCTTAAATGTTATCAGAAGTGTACCTGAAGCGGTTCTAGCTCACTTCAAATTACCAAATCTATTGTAGCAGAACCTTAAATAACATATAAGCACGTAAGATTCCTATGAGAACATTTTTTTTTAACTAAGTGGGTGACTGAGAAATACAAGCCTCATATAAAAGAAATAATATCAGGAGAATATTCACTGGTATCGAAGGGAACCTTGGAAACAGGAAAATCTAATCCAACTTCAATCTTTACTCTATTTAAGAACTAGTTCAATATTATGTAATATTTATCGAATATATATATATATATATATATATGAAATTTCAGAAAAAAAAAATAAACAGACTTCTTATACAAAAATTCTATCAGTCTTCTTTGAAAAATCCTATGAAAATATTTATATGGAGGAAATATCGAGTATTTAAGAGACCGTACTAACTAAGGTGGGTAACAATTTATAGAAAAATACAAAAACTCAAAAATATAACGATAAAGTCTTTACAGGGGATACCGTTCAACTCATATGAAATTTTAGAAAAAATAAAAAGTCTCTTTTATTTTGTTATACAGAAGAGAAGCGAACCTTGGAAACAGGAAAATCTAATCCCACTTCAATCTTTACTCTCATTAAAAACTAGTTCAATATTATGTAATATTAACGAATATATATATATATATATATATATATATATGAAATTTCAGAAAAAAAAAATAAACAGACTTCTTATACAAAAATTCTATCAGTCTTCTTCGAAAAAGCCATGAAAATATTCATATGAAGGAAATATTGAGTATTTAAGAGACCGTACTAACTAGGGTGGGTAACAATTTATAGAAAAATACAAAAACTCAAAAATATAACGATAAAGTCTTTACAGGGGATACCGATTAACTCATGAAATTTTAGAAAAAATAAAAAGTCTCTTGTATTTTGTAATACAGAAGAAATAACAGGGATTTTCTACACTTCATTGTTCACAGTTGTAACAGAGTTCTTTATTTCGATAAGGGTAAAATGTTTTTTAAATTTTTGTGTGAATACCAGATTCCTAAAAATACTTTTTTTTCATAGAAAAATAAGTTTTCGATTCATAAATGAATAATTCATTTATTCAATGTACAATGTCTTCATCAAGATTATTTTTTCAAAATTCTAATGTTAGATAAATAGGTATTACGTAATGTTAATCCCTGGAGTGATGGTGGTGACAGATATAAATCTTAAATCCAAGACGAGGTTGAACTATGATAAAAATCCAAGGTGGTTGATTTATGCTCCTAACTCTATGTTCCAGGAGGATTTGGATATCATTTGACTTATATGAAATTCAAGAAAAAATAAACAGTCACTTGTATTTATTATACAAAAACTCTAACTTTTTAAAAATATAACATATTAAATTATCCTTTGAAAATTAATAGTCATATGAGAGAAATATCGAGTATAGATTTTTTCAGAGACCAAACTAGAGTGTGTATTATCTAATAGAAAAATACGATTTAAAACTCATAAATATATCGTTGTTGTACAAAAATTCTCAGAAAAATAACAGGGTGATAGATCCTATGAAAATAAATATTTATATGAGTGAAATACCTATAGATTTTTCAGAGTCACAAGTAGGGTGGGTATCAATTAATAGAAAAAATACAACTCAAAACTCATAAATATAACGATGAAGTCTTTACAGAGAATATCGTTTGACTTATACGAAATTTAATGGGTTATCAGAGTACTTCCTATTTCATGTTTTCGAAGATGAATAGGTATTTAAAAATTATTATAACATTGAATTACTCTAATATTCGAAGGACGTATGAATATAGTTATATTTAGGGGATTTATGATTATTCGATTCAAAACAAATGTTTCACTCATAATTATTACAACAATCTCCTCAATTTCCTGGTATATTTATCCTACGTACCTACCCTATAATATTGTTATTCTCGATCCATAAATGAATAATTTATTTATCAAATGTACAGGAGTGTCCACCGAATGAAAATTTTGAAAGTTGAACAGATAGTTATTATGTATTCTTTTATGAATAATTTTGACCCCTACATAAATATTTTTCGTGATTCATAAACGAATAATTTATTTATTCAATGTACAGGGGTGTCTACCGAATAATATTGTTATTCTTGATTCATAAATGAATAATTTATTTATCAAATGTACAGGAGTGTCCACCGAATGAAAATTTCGAAAGTTGAACAGATAGTTATTACGTATTCTTTTATGAATAATTTGACCCCTACATAAATGTTTTTCATGATTCATAAATGAATAATTTATTTATTCAATGTACAGGGATGTCTACCGAATAAAGTTCCAAATGTGTTATTATATAGTTATTACATATTTTTCAACGAATAATTTATATAGTTAATGTACAGGGTGTGCATCCAGAATATTTTCAATAATTCAAATGTCAGATAGATAGGTATTACGTAATATTTATCGAATAAATTTTGTTAGGTATAGAAACATCAGATTTTATTTCTCACTGAATTCAAATTATTTTAAAGCTTTCATTACATCCTGTTTGTCACTTGTCAATCATCATAAACAAACATTAGGAAAGTATACAAAAACTCATAATTTTAGTTAAATATTTCTTCAGTTTTTTATTCTTATTCCATACCTAGTTTACATCTCAAACAATTAAATTGATTGGTAGGAGATCCATCCAAGTGAATAAAACATAGTGAATGTGTTTATATTTTGAAAGAGTTACATAAAGGAAATGGTAGCTTGTGATAAATCAATAAAAGTTCATAAGACTTCAGTTTCTTAACCAAGTAATCTGCAGGAAAATTAACTAACTTTTTGTACCACTCTTCATAATCGATTGAGTTAGCGCATATAATCAAACCCTCATAAATAATGTCTTTAACTGTAATAGTAACGTCAGTATCCCAAAAATAGTTTTAATTTTTCCATTTATATCATTTAACAAATATTCTAATATTTGTTTCAATCTTTCAATATTTTCTTTGAGCTCCACAACTACATCTCAACATAAAGAATATCAAAATTTGAATGATATATCATAATACCCCATTTATCATGATTTGTCATAATGAACCAATAGTAAATATCTTCAATCAGGTATATAACTTCGATGAAGTTCATCCAAGATAGTAGGTGACAGATGACGTATTCTTTAAATCTAAAATGATGGATCTATTCTCCTAACTCTATGTTCTAAATCCAATATTGGTGGTGACAGATCTAGACCTTAAATCCCAGATGGAGACTGATATATGATAGATCTATACTATAAATCCAAGGTGGCGGATCTATGTTCCTTACTCTATGTTCCAGGAGGTTTTTGATATCATTTGACTTATATAACATTCAAGAAAAAAATAAACAGTCACTTATATTTGTTTAAAAAAAATTCCTACTGACAGAAGATATAGGTAACATGTTGAAATATCCTATGAAAACTAATATTCATATGAGAGAAATATCGAGTATTAATTTTTTTTTCAGAGAACAAACTAGGGTGTGTATCATCTAATAGAAAAATATGATTAAAAACTCATAAATATATTGTTGTTATACAGAAATTCTCAGAAAAAATAACAGAGTGAAATATCCTATGAAAATAAATATTTATATGAGTGAAATATCGAGTTCAGATTTTTCCATTCATATTCATCAAAGGACATGACAACATCATTACAGCTAACTCTCATGTAGGGCTGAAGTCCCGAGCTGGACTCAAACCATTCTCCACTAGAAATATTCCACTCTGAAATCCACAATTTGAAATGAAATTCTTTTCATTTTTCGATTCCTCATCGTCGACATATAAAATTCTATCCGATTCTTCATCGATAAAACCACTGTCTTGGAACATCTTGTTAAACTTCAATACCTACTCAACTAAATATAAGTCATGTTTTTCAATGTACAGTAAATTTCCTATACTTAGATATAATTATAGAAAAAAAGTTTGTGAATATTTGAAAAAATTATTTCCTTTATCTTTCCAAACATAAATTATTCAATAAATTGAAATGAGTAAGAAATTGAATTGAGCATGAGTATTGTTGGTTACATAAATCAATAAATTACCTTCACTATTTCAGATTTAGCTACTATATCTGTTGGTAGAAATCTTGGCGTATAAACTATCTTCTAGTGTTTCGGTTCAAACGGAAAACTACCTTCATCACCTCAGTAGATAGGCTAGACCGATTCAACCACTTTTAGTCATTTCTACATGTAAATTCCCATAAGGAAATCTAAAGGTCCAAATTATCGAAAATGGTTCCCTTCGGACATGCGCACTATGTAGGATTTCAACGGAGTGAAAATGACTCCTGTTTATCAGGGTCAATGACCTTCAGGTCGACGGAGTTTCGATCAACGTAGCTCGCTGTCCGCGCTCTGGTGCAGGTCGAGACTTGTCCGCGACAGGTCGAGACTCGCTTCGTATGTAAATGAGTCAAATCATTGGTGCAGGTGTGACAACATAACTTCCAATCGCAACCTCTATGAACTGAAGACTTCCTCCTTTACTCTGTATGTCAGACATCTTCCAAGATGGCGGATCACGGTATTATCGTAATTAGGAACCTGACCGATAGGGGGCGTTTCAAGATGGCTGAACACGGTATTATTGTAATGCGAAACCTGACCAACAGAGGACGTTCTGACAGATCACAGTATCTCGTAATTCAGAACCAAACTAACAGAGGGCGTTCCAAGATGGGTTAACAGGTCCGACGGGTTCATCGTGTTCGTTAACAGGTCCGACGGGTTCATCGGTTTCGTTAACGGGTCCAACGGGGTTCATCAGGTCCAACGGGTTCATCGGGTTCATCGGGTCCGTTCCCAACGGGTCCGTTAACAGACCCGTTGGACTCGTGAGACCTGATGAACCCGTTGGACCTGATGAACCCCGTTGGACCCGTTAACGAAACCGATGAACCCGTCGGACCTGTTAACGAAACCGATGAACCCGTCGGACCTGTTAACCCATCTTGGAACGCCCTCTGTTAGTTTGGTTCTGAATTACGAGATACTGTGATCCGCCAAGATTTCTACCAACAGATATAGTAGCTAAATCTGAAATAGTGAAGGTAATTTATTGATTTATGTAACCAACAATACTCATGCTCAATTCAATTTCTTACTCATTTCAATTTATTGAATAATTTATGTTTGGAAAGATAAAGGAAATAATTTTTTCAAATATTCACAAACTTTTTTTCTATAATTATATCTAAGTATAGGAAATTTACTGTACATTGAAAAACATGACTTATATTTAGTTGAGTAGGTATTGAAGTTTAACAAGATGTTCCAAGACAGTGGTTTTATCGATGAAGAATCGGATAGAATTTTATATGTCGACGATGAGGAATCGAAAAATGAAAAGAATTTCATTTCAAATTGTGGATTTCAGAGTGGAATATTTCTAGTGGAGAATGGTTTGAGTCCAGCTCGGGACTTCAGCCCTACATGAGAGTTAGCTGTAATGATGTTGTCATGTCCTTTGATGAATATGAATGGAAAAATCTGAACTCGATATTTCACTCATATAAATATTTATTTTCATAGGATATTTCACTCTGTTATTTTTTCTGAGAATTTCTATATAACAACAATATATTTATGAGTTTTTAATCATATTTTTCTATTAGATGTTACACACCCTAGTTTGTTCTCTGAAAAAAAAATTAATACTCGATATTTCTCTCATATGAATATTAGTTTTCATAGGATATTTCTACATGTTACCTATATCTTCTGTCAGTAGGAATTTTTTTTAAACAAATATAAGTGACTGTTCATTTTTTTCTTGAATGTTATATAAGTCAAATGATATCAAAAACCTCCTGGAACATAGAGTAAGGAACATAGATCCGCCACCTTGGATTTATAGTATAGATCTATCATATACCAGTCTCCATCTGGGATTTAAGGTCTAGATCTGTCACCACCAATATTGGATTTAGAACATAGAGTTGGGAGAATAGATCCATCATTTTAGATTTAAAGAATACGTCATCTGTCACCTACTATCTTGGATGAACTTCATCGAAGTTATATACCTGATTGAAGATATTTACTATTGGTTCATTATGACAAATCATGATAAATGGGGTATTATGATATATCATTCAAATTTTGATATTCTTTATGTTGAGATGTAGTTGTGGAGCTCAAAGAAAATATTGAAAGATTGCAACAAATATTAGAATATTTGTTAAATGATATAAATGGAAAAATTAAAACTATTTTTGGTATACTGACGTTACTATCACAGTTAAAGACATTATTTATGAGGGTTTGATTATATGCGCTAACTCAATCGATTATGAATAGTGGTACAAAAAGTTAGTTAATTTTCCTGCAGATTACTTGGTTAAGAAACTGAAGTCTTATGAACTTTTATTGATTTATCACAAGCTACCATTTCCTTTATGTAACTCTTTCAAAATATAAACACATTCACTATGTTTTATTCACTTGGATGGATCTCCTACTAATCAATTTAATTGTTTGTGATGTAAACTAGGTATGGAATAAGAATAAAAAACTGAAAAAATATTTAACTAAAATTATGAGTTTTTGTATACTTTCCTAATTTTTGTTTATGATGATTGACAAGTGACAAACAGGATGTAATGAAAGCTTTAAAATAATTTGAATTCAGTGAGAAATAAAATCTGATGTTTCTATACCTAACAAAATTTATTCAATAAATATTACGTAATACCTATCTATCTGACATTTGAATTATTGAAAATATTCTGGATGCACGCCCTGTACATTAACTATATAAATTATTCTTTGAAAAATATGTAATAACTATATAATAACACATTTGGAACTTTATTCGGTAGACATCCCTGTACATTGAATAAATAAATTATTCATTTATGAATCATGAAAAACATTTATGTTGGGGTCAAATTATTCATAAAAGAATACGTAATAACTATCTGTTCAACTTTCGAAATTTTCATTCGGTGGACACTCCTGTACATTTGATAAATAAATTATTCATTTATGAATCAAGAATAACAATATTATTCGGTAGACACCCCTGTACAGTGAATAAATAAATTATTCATTTATGAATCACGAAAAACATTTATGTAGGGGTCAAAATTATTCAAAAAAGAATACATAATAACTATCTGTTCAACTTTCAAAATTTTCATTCGGTGGACACTCCTGTACATTTGATAAATAAATTATTCATTTATGAATCGAGAATAACAATATTATAGGGTAGGTACGTAGGATAAATATACCAGGAAATTGAGGAGATTGTTGTAATAATTATTGTGAGTGAAACATTTGTTTTGAATCGAATAATCATAAATCCTCTAAATATAACTATATTCATACGTCCTTCGAATATTAGAGTAATTCAATGTTATAATAATTTTTAAATACCTATTCATCTTCGAAAACATGAAATAGGAAGTACTCTGATAACCCATTAAATTTCGTATAAGTCAAACGATATTCTCTGTGAAGACTTCATCGTTATATTTATGAGTTTTGGGTTGTATTTTTTCTATTAATTGATACCCACCCTACTTGTGACTCTGAAAAATCTATAGGTATTTCACTCATATAAATATTTATTTTCATATGATCTATCACCCTGTTATTTTTCTGAGAATTTTTGTACAACAACGATATATTTATGAGTTTTAAATCGTATTTTTCTATTAGATAATACACACTCTAGTTTGGTCTCTGAAAAAATCTATACTCGATATTTCTCTCATATGACTATTAATTTTCAAAGGATAATTTAATATGTTATATTTTCAAAAAGTTAGAGTTTTTGTATAATAAATACAAGTGACTGTTTATTTTTTCTTGAATTTCATATAAGTCAAATGATATCCAAATCCTCCTGGAACATAGAGTTAGGAGCATAGATCAACCACCTTGGATTTTCATCATATTTCAACCTCGTCTTGGATATAAGATTTATATCTGTCACCACCATCACTCCAGGGATAAACATTACGTAATATCTATTTATCTAACATTAGAATTTTGAAAAAATAATCTTGATGAAGACATTGTACATTGAATAAATGAATTATTCATTTATGAATCGGAAACTTATTTTTCTATGAAAAAAAAGTATTTTTAGGAATCTGGTAGTCACACAAAAATTTATAAAACATTTTACCCTTATCAAAATAAAGAACTCTGTTACAACTGTGATCAATGAAGTGTAGAAAATCCCTGTTATTTCTTCTGTATTACAAAATACAAGAGACTTTTTATTTTTTCTAAAATTTCATGAGTTAAACGGTATCCCCTGTAAAGACTTTATCGTTATATTTTTGAGTTTTTGTATTTTTCTATAAATTGTTACCCACCCTAGTTAGTACGGTCTCTTAAATACTCAATATTTCCTTCATATAAATATTTTCATGGATTTTTCGAAGAAGACTGATAGAATTTTTGTATAAGAAGTCTGTTTATTTTTTTTTCTGAAATTTCATATATATATATATATATATATATATATATATATATATATATATATATATATATATATATATATATATATATATATATATATATATTTATTTTTATATATATATATATATATATATATATTCGTTAATATTACATAATATTGAACTAGTTTTTTATGAGAGTAAAGTTTGAAGTTGGATTAGATTTTCCTGTTTCCAAGGTTCCCTTCTCTTCTGTATAACAAAATAAAAGAGACTTTTTATTTTTTCTAAAATTTCATATGAGTTAAACGGTATCCCCTGTAAAGACTTTATCGTTATATTTTTGAGTTTTCGTTTTTTTCTATAAATTGTTACCCACCTTAGTTAGTACGGTCTCTTAAATACTCGATATTTCCTCCATATAAATATTTTCATAGGATTTTTCAAAGAAGACTGATAGAATTTTTGTATAAGAAGTCTGTTTATTTTTTTTTCTGAAATTTCATATATATATATATATATATATATATATATATATATATATATATATATATATATATATATATATATATATATTCGATAAATATTACATAATATTGAACTAGTTTTTAAATAGAGTAAAGATTGAAGTTGGATTAGATTTTCCTGTTTCCAAGGTTCCCTTCGATACCAGTGAATATTCTCCTGATATTATTTCTTTTATATGAGGCTTGTATTTCTCAGTCACCCACTTAGGTAAAAAAAAAGTTCTCATAGGAATCTTACGTGATTATATGTTATTTAAGGTTCTGCTACAATAGATTTGGTATTGATGTCTGATCGATGGTAGTTATTTTTTCACTTGAATCAGAAATCGTACTTTTAAATAGATCTTCTATTGATGAGTAACTTGTATATAAGATATTTTCACTTGATCAATGGATGTTTTTTTGATGTGTGAATATTGTATAAACTAGGGTATACGTAATTTCCATTCGGTAAGAAATCGTTATTTTAAATAGAGATTCTATTGACCACTGAACGATGTCGAATGAATGTAAATCAGGATACCGTATAGTGAAATATATTTATTAGAAAAATGTAGTTGGGGTCAGCAATTTTGTTATCTCGATGTTATTTATACGGAGAAATCGACATTGTATCGTTCGATTTATGATAACAATATTATGACACTCGTTTGGAAACTATGATTCCATGAAAAAAGGGATTTTTAGTAAAATCGTGAAAATCAATGTTTATATGAATAAATTATTCATTGAAAAATACGTAATAACTGTTTATCACACAGTTGAAATATGTGAACACACCCTGTACATTATTGAAATGACGTCATATAATTCTCAACATATAATGAAATTTGAAATTTTTGGACACACCCTGTACATTATATAAATTATTTTATTCAAAAATCGTGAAAATCAATATTGACATGAACGAATTATTCATTTTAAAAATACGTAATAACTGTTTATCACACATTTGAAATATGTGGACACACCCTGTACATTAAATCTTGTTCATAAAAACGACATTAGATACAAATACACTTTAGGATTGAGAATATCCTTTCTATTTTGTCAATTCTGTTGTTTTAGGTTGGTTTCCTGTTATTCATAACTTTCCTTATATATAAAATATAACGATATTGTGGACACATCCTGTATATTATATAAATTATTTTATTCAAAAATATGTAATAACTATTTAACGAGTTGAATGAATACTTTGTACATCCCTGTACTAATATGAATATTGTTTATCAACAAATTCCTCTTCGACCTAGAGGGACATCGAGATGTGGCTCTAGGTCAAACTCAGGAATTCGCTGATGACATATTTCTGCCGACTTCAATTCTACGTTCGTCTGTCAGCTGATATTGACCCATTCTGTTTTCTTTCGAACTCGATTATATTTGATATATCAAAATGGAAATGAATTTTTAAGAAAATAACTATTTTTTCTAATAACTATGTATGTAATCTGATATCCAAATCTACGAAGACAGCCTCCTATATAACACGAATTTCTCTCCCCCTACGGTCCTATATATCATATAATCTACTGAACACACATGAAGACTCCTGGGGGCCCCCACGAAGAATCCTGGGGACTCCGGTGACCCTTGAAGACACCCGAGGGCCCCCATTCCTATATATATCATATAATATCTCCCGAACCCACATGAAGACTCCTGGGGACCTACATGAAGACTCCTGGGGGCCTACATGAAGACTTCTGGAGCCCCGGTGCCCCCATGAAGAATCCCTCATAAAAAATTTCAGTTCTCTGGGCCCCCATACGTATTCTCATACCTATATTTACAGTTAGTAGCGCATGCGCAGAAATGACATTTCGGACTTGTGAGTTGAAGTGAGCTAGAACCGCTCCAGGTACACTTCTGTTATCACAAGGGGCGGAAAAAACAACCCCTATAATATTTTGCATCAGAACTTTTTAATGCTTTCATGTTTTCGTATTTAAAAAATATATTTGAAAAGACAGACTCAATATGCAACTTTTTTATGTTTTGTCTTTTTATCACGAAGTTGTTAGTTTGATCACAAAAAAATAAAATACTGCTTAGACTTTTTTCCCATAAATTCAAAGAGAGGTTATCATTTATTTGAAAGAAACAAGTAAGCTGCTGTCAAATTAAGTCATATGACAAACAGTTTTATCATTCTGATTTTCTCTAATTTTCAAACAATTTTATAACGACTTCAAACATTTTTCACAACTAAATAAAACTTTATTGAAAGGATGGCATTTTTTTATAATAGTTGAAGAATATTGCGAATTAGAGCGGATTGGACAATAATTGTACTATTAATAACAATTAACAAATTACAAAACACCTGATAATAACGTGGACAAAATTTCAATCACAAAAATCATAATAAATGCTGAAAATGGCAGCACTTTACTCTTCGTCTAATTGAATTCCGTATTCTTTGAAATAATCCTGGCGTATTTCTTATAGTATTACATACTACGATGATACGATCCTTCAAATCATCCATATTTTCAACGGGAGTGGAATAAACCAGTGTTTTAAGAAAACTCCAAATGCAAAAGTCCAATGGATTCAAATCTGGAGATCGGGCAGGCTAATTGTGGGTGCCTCCTCGTCCTATCCAGCGATTTGCATAAACTTCGTCTAAGTAGCGACGAGCGTTAATACTAAAGTGGACTGGAGCGCCATCATGCATGAACGATTGTTCTTGCTCAATTTGCACAGGTACATCATCAAAAAGTTGGAATAACTCTTCTTCAGAGAAATGTCAATATGCGTCTCCATTTAATCTTATTGGGAGAAAATATGGCCCAATTAAATAATCATCAATAACTCCAAGGCACACATTCAATGAAAATTGATGTTGAAATTTAGATTCAGCAGTTTATTATGGAAATTTCTGATAGACTCCCGAGAAAAGCTTGCCTCATCAGTAAACAAAATACGAGATACGTACTGCGGAGCTTGTGTGATCATTCGAATTATCCATTGAAAAAAAATTAGACGAGGTAGAAAATCTCGAGATAAGAGCCCTTGGACTCGTTGGATATGGTAGGGATACAGCATTTGTTCTTTTAAAATTCTAAATACTGTGCAATGGCTCACATTTAACTGTCGGGAAATTTGTCTCGTACTTGTTCCGGGAGATTCTTCAATTAAAATTAAATTAAGAACAGCCTCCTCTAGCTACACTTCGTACTTCCCGAGAACGTCCGCAATCGACGGTTGTTCTTGAAAATTTTCCTTCTCGTGAACGTTGATGAATACGGGCGAATACGCTATGATGGAGTAATGTTTGTTCTGGATATAACTCAGCGTAAAGTCTCCGGGTTCTTAATCCATTTCCATTAGCACGAACATATAAAAAATGCATATCTGCCATTTCGGCATTTGTGTAATTTGCCATTTTATTTACTTAATTAGTTTTAATTCTTCAGAGATTCAAGAACAACACAGAGAAAATCGGTAGAATAAAACTATTTGTCATATGACTTCATTTGATAGCAGCTTACTTGTTTTTTTTGATAAATAATAACCTCTGTGAATTTATGGGAAAAGAGTCTGAGCAGTATTCTATTATTTTGTGATCAAACAACTTTATGATGAAAAGTCAAGACAAAAAGTTGCATAACGAGTCTGTCTTTTCAAATATATTTTTTAAATACGAAAATATAGGCGCATTAAAAAAATCTGATGCAAAATACTATAAGGGTTGTTTTTTTTTTAGTCCCTTGTGATTACATACACTCAAAAACTACCATTTTATTAGCATCAATTATTTGCCAAATTTCATGCTTCTAAATTTTTCCAAAGTGGATATGAATAAAAACAATTTTTGTTTACCTAATTTCAAAGGGCTCTAACTTGGAGGGTAAAGGGTGTTGAACAAAAAGTTATACGAAAGCCTCCCCTAATTTAAGCTAAACAATCACCCATTGAAACCTTTCATATCAATTCAGAAACACCCTGTATAGGAAAAATTGATGATTATTTTAGAGCCCGCAAACGACATTTTTTACATTGAAACTTGAATACATCAAAAACGGTAGGACTTAGGTATATGACATGATATACAAAGTTGAAATATTAAGTAGAACCAAAATCTATAATAATATATAGGATTTTTTTATCTGAAATAAGCAAGTTGACCGGTATAACCGGAAGTGTCATTAAGTTATAACTATTTTAGCCGTTTTCCCCACGTCGAACTAGGTATATTGCCAGATTTTCAAAATTGAATCTATCCTATGGATAGTTTTCTGTACACAGATAAATTTTTTTCCGGTGGGACACCCTGTGCATGTACATATATATGAAACAAACTTAGGGAGGGAAAATATCACATAAAATGAACAAATTAACGGTCTTGCCCGCATATATGGTAACAGCCTTGTCAACGCCATACATGCTTAATAGCACATAAACTTAGGTGCAGGTTTGATATCTTAATGCAGTACCGTGCATTGAAATGAAACTTTTATTGTGGATATATTAAAAACTCTTTCAGTAAACTGAACTAAAATTAAAAAATTTTACGCACCTAACTAACTTCGAATATTTCTGCACCCACTTCGGACCCTTTTCAAAAGAATATTCTACCACGTCCGCAAATCCCAAAGGACGTTCACTTCCTTGCTTTTCGAGCTCGCGGGAAACTCCTACCATGATATGCATACAGTGGGTGCAGATGGCCCCCATGAAAAGCGTGCCTAGAAGCCCAACTACCCAACCAGCATTTCGAAAAGCGTCGGGCATCGCTAAAATTCCTGTGCCTATGTTACCTACAAATAAAAATTGTATTGAAAAACAACAACGAGGCTTATAATCTGAGAATCGCCACAATAAGTTTTCAAAGGCATATTTCTGCTGCGCCAATAAATATAGTGAAATAACTTCTGAACCTTATTTTTTTTGTAAGCGCTTAATGTGCTGTTTTAATGGAATAACTTCGTGGATTAAAGTAACTGCCAATTTTGGAAAGAAAAAAAATTAATAAAACCTAACTAAAAACTAAAATAAAATCAATAGCTCGTTTTTGATACCCTCAAACAAAATGGACGGCTCTTCACCAAGAATTTCTTGCTAAATGCTCTACTAACTAGTCCTCCTAAGTAAGCTATTAAAGAAAATTGAATGATTTCCCACAAATATATATTTAAATTACCACATGACTTCTTACCAAAATACGCAGATATATAAATTTCCTTTGTTGGAATCTTAAAAAACAACAAGGCGAACAAATAGATAAATCCTTATTGGAAATATCATAGAGCCAGAATACATAGACTACAGAATTTAGTGAATATACATGAGTTTTCACTTAGTTCGAAGGTTGTACTAATGTATTATAATCAACAAAAAATTCTTAATTTTTAGATAATAATATGGACAACGTGGAGGGGGCATAATTGCAAAAGTTATTACTTCGTTTCAGTCGCAACCTCAATTATCAATGAATGAGTTTGAATCATTTGTAAAATATGCATATAATAAAATATGTGAATTTGGATTCAATGGTGATGTATCTATACGAGAAACTTTTATATGTTCATTAGTAATCTAATAGTCCTTTCACTAAGGAAAATTAGTTTTTTCAATTTTACAAAGGAATGAATTTAAATTTTATTTGTTCTGGCACTGAAAAAAAAAGTAAACATGCACAGGGGCACAACAAAATTGAAGAACCAGGAAAGTTATTATTTCGAAATAAGCAAAATAACCATCAAGTCTGAAGAGCCAGAGGCGAAGGGTCCAACAAAGATAGAAAGAGTTCTTCAGATGTTCGTTAAAAGAAATCGACAAAGTATAGGAGAAAGATATTTGGAAGGCAAAAGTTTCAGTAGTTTCCGAAGCCAAAGTCGAAAACCTGGTGAAGTGAGACCAAAATTATATATTTTCCAAAATAACCGCAAACAAGACTAACTTATATAGGCAAGGATGAGGAAGTCAAAAAACTTCGGAAAAAGTAACACCAGTCGCAACACTATCACAGCTGGTATTTCAATATCCACTCAAGGTTACCAAAAGATCAATGTTGGGATAAGGACATCCTAAGAGGCTAAAGTCAGACAAGAGTAAGCTACCATCACTTTGACGAAGAGCGGAGCTGCAAACTTTCACCAAATTAGCGGCCACTGTTAAGAAAGAAGCAGTGAGCTGAAATTTCCCTAGAACACTTTTGGAGATAAATCAATTTGAAGCAATTCAAAAAATCTATAAAAGGGTTTCTGAGTCAATAGCGGAACAAGGGCCAGAGGTCCACTTCGTGAATTTATACTTAGGTTAGTAGATCTAACGGTAATGTGATAATGTTTACAGACAGCATTAGTGCACACTGGCCAAGAGAAACCATCCAGACTTTGACGGCGTCCAGTAGGCAGTGATGAAGAGTTTAGGTACAAGCTATGTTCATGAAGAGGAAGATGAGAAGACCAAACTGTATAGGATCCACACAATACTGACTGAGAATTGTGAACAGAGTTACTTAGATCGTTCTCAGAAGACAAAGCAGTCTAATAAAGAAATAGTTGAATTTGATTTGCGTTCTCTGAAAAGAGTCACAGTTTCAGTAAGAGTGGTGAAAGATATATAACTTTCAGTACTGCAGGTAATTGATTCCAAACAGGATCCCTACCTATAAAAATGTTCAGTGGGTAATAGTACATAAGGCCCAATATTCTAAGGATATTCACCAAAATCAATAAGAATCTAGACTGAAAAACATACAAAAATAGAATAAGTCAGTACAACAAGGATCTTTGGAAAGGAAAGGTTTCTTCATAATCGACAATATAATCGCGAAATAGGGAGAAACAGCAAAATGAAGTATGTGTCATAAAAATTAATGAAATGAGAAAAAAAAGTCTCAAGGAACTAACAAATATTTTGAGTCCACTAGCCATAACGAATTTAGAAAAACTGAACAATCCTGGGCATATATTGAAAAGACTAACTCAAGAGATTTGAAATTAGCTAAATAAATCACCAATCTAGAAGCGATTAAATTGAATATTAACAAAATCAAGCAATTCACATCTCTAGACCAAGACAGGATCTATTAGCAATACTACACACGTGGATGAAATCCTTTGAACAAAATAATACAAAGTCGGTCTGAATTCAATTATTCAAAAATATTGGAAATATTTGTATAGAAATATTCTCTGAATAATCGTCAATACGTACATCCACAAAAAAAATCAAAAAATCTCTCAAAATTACCAGGAGATGACGAATATTCTAGGAAATTATTTCTAAATGAAGAAAATACATTCAATGATGTGAAAATGAATGTATTCGTAAATGCACAAAGCTATTAAAATAGACTACCATTCTGCCTTGTCAAATTCATCCTAGAGACTCTAGGCAAAGATCCCATTATGACTAGAACGTTCGAAGCTTGTCCTTAGGGTAGTATTTCATCACAGCTATTTTGAGAAGCTCTGATGAATAACATGGTGCAAACACTGTCCGAAGAAAATTGACACTGCCTCGATTATGCAAACAACATAGTCATCTTCATCAAGTTTTCTAAACTAAAATACTGAGGACCATAAATGGAATAATCAATAAGTATAAGACAGAATAACAAGCGTGGAAGACACAGATTGTCAATTTCACAAGAAGGAGAAATGAAACACTCAACTGAATTTTCCATATCAATCACCAAGAGGACTCTAATACCATTAAACAAGTGTGAATGGCAAACACTGCGAATAGCACTGGAAAATAACAAGCAAGGTTAATTGTCACATAAAATACTAAAACAAAACCAACAGTCAAACAAAATTCATTCAAAATCTTACACCAATACATATATTTATGTAAGAAACTGGATTAATTTTCACAAGTCGATTCAAAGACCTCAACCAATATAAAAACATAAAGTGCAACCTTATATGTGCTATCGCATACCCTCAGATCATATTTTCATACTGAGATGGACATGAGGTCATAGCAAAAAATTATTTCATATCATTAACTGGAGAAGGGTTATAACTATCATTGCCCAAACAATAAAGATAGCAAAAGGCGGAGCCAGACCTAAGGCTGCAAATATCATACATTGATCAAAATAAGAATAAATCACTGTATCGCTGGAATAAAAATATAAAATAGTACAAATGGGTGCATTGTTCTATTCGCCGACCCTGAGGCAGCAATAAAATCACTAATTAAGCTAATAAAAAACTAATAAGTCGAAGCTTATATGGGACTGCGCTCAATCGCCGAATGTACTGGCGGCTCACAGAATTAAGTCTATCATGAGTTTCAGGATACATAGGGCTCCTATCAGGATAATGAAAAAGCTGACTTGCTGGTTTTACCCACAGTTGCAACAGAGAATAATCAAAATAAACTATTGATGAGTTTATGAGCACAGAGCTTGAAAAATCCTGGACAAGAACTATTAGACATTCCCGAAAGTTCTCATAATGTCCTTCCTCCTGTGTTAGAACAAAACAGTACCTAGGCTTTCTTATACAACATAGTAAACTCAGTTGAATATGAATACCACAAGTCTGGTAGAAAATACCACTTATAGGTTCTGACATATAGAAGAAGAAACCCTTTTCCTCATTTCGTGACAATACACAATTACATAAAGATCACGATTGTTAAAATGAGAGGAACTAAATAGAATAGCAACTATCAGGGCTACTGGAAATAACCAAAAGGGCGAATCTCAAGCAAATCATGTAAATAAATAAAAACCACAATACATCAGTAAAGGTCGAAATATCAATAAGAGACCTTCCATATCATATGTCTTTCTGTCTATCATTATTCATTTCGTTCTATAGTTTCCAAATATCATTGGTATAAGAATATCGTCAATATAAATTGACAGGATTAAATTTTTTATATTTTACTTACCTTTCAGTAAATGAATTAACGTTTCACAATTTGAGAGTGGGTGTTCTAACTGCCGGTTGGGATCCTCCCAACTTTTGTAAATGTTTGATTCATCCTCCTCCAAACACACAGAGTTTTCACCGCTTTGATAATCACTATCAAGTAGGTGCTGTTTTTCATCGTTATTTATTCTTATGATTGTTTTTGGCGAAATAATTCTATTTTCCTGCAAAAATATTTACACTGTAAAGTTGGAATAATGAATATAATCATAATATACAACTCAATTTATACAGTAATTCAATTATTAGTATAAGACATTATGTGGTACTTCCAAAAGTAATATTCTAGTGACAGAGAAATGCACTTTTCATTATAGATAATTGATGATTAAATTTCTCATCGTTATGATGTAATTAATCAAGTGGAATTATCAATTTACTGCTGAAGTTTACAACTTACGTTTATTTTCTGATAAAATGATTATATATTTTCATGGAAGCTCCGAAAAAGAAGTTTATAATATAGTCGAAAAAAATTTTATATTGGTATGGAAAAAATTGGACATCTCAAACCTAGTTACTAAGAGAATTTGAAATCTAATATAGTACGAGAAGGTTTGAAATCAGTTAGTTTTATTATTTACAAAGACGTCTCAACATATTTTCGTATGCACCTTTTGTGTTTAACATTTATTCCACATCTGAAGTATGTATTCGATCAATGATGGAATACATCAATATTTAGTGAGCAATGTATTTCATGCCTGTCACAGAGACCTATAACAAATCAATTTATAATATCATTACATATGTGAACGAAAATTATTTATCAAGATTCAAAGAGAAAACTTGACCGCCGATTAGCGTCTAACCAGAACTTTTTTTTCACAGTGGTGCTTGAAAAGGATATATATTCTCATTAAAATTAATTTACATCAAGTAAGAGTATCCAGCATTCAATTGATGGGCCTATCTCATCATATATTCGCTCCTCCGAGTTCTTGTTTGGAGTCCTTCACATCCGCGATGTACATTAGTGACCCTATATGCATCCTGAACAAAGATCTATATCTTTGTTCATGATGCGTAGAGGGTCACTAATGTACATCGCGGATGTGAAGGACATTATTTTTCAAACTAACTGACACTTACTTCTAGTGCTGCCTCTAGAACAAAGATATAGTTCTAAAGTATGTCATTAGAACTATTTCTAATGACATACATTAGAACTATATCTTTGTTCTAGAGGCGGCACTAAAAATAAGTGTCAGTCAGTTTGAAAAATAGTGTAATTTGATGAATATTTGGTACTATATAGATGAGTCTACATTTATAACAGAGACTAGGTACATTAGTACCATCACTGGCCATGTCTTTTGTTCTTTTATTGAAATATCGTACCAGTTCGCAAAGCTTTCATGCTTTAACATATATTTCTGAGGATTTTTTGAAATAGTGAAATGTTGTTGCTCAAAGAAAGTCTTAAAGGTAATTAAAAATTTTCTTTACACTCGTATCTCAAAGATTATGATGAATATGCAAAGTTGTATGGGAATATTTTCATGGTTAGAATTAATAATCAGAAATATTCAATGAATATTGAAATAATTTAATAAAAAACATACTTGTTGACCATAGTCAATTTCATACATTACATGAAGTGAGCAAGGAAAATTCTTAAAAAATTTAAAAATTATCAAACAACTTTCCAAGGGAGCTGGTTATACGTATTCCGCAACGCGAAATCTGCATTCATAGTCCAACGGTGAATTATAGGAGTATGGTTTTCATGATTTGATTGTTGTATTTTGCGTATTACGCTGCTAGTATCTTCGGAGCGCGCTCTCGTGACTATATCCAAAGGTTTTAAATCACTATGTTAGTGTGCCTTGGAATCATATACGCCACTGTTGTAGAGTTGATATCTACATGTCAGGAGGTACGAATTTCTGCATTTTCGATCTATGCGGTAATATCTTTGGTGGGAAGGTGCTCTGGGTTGTTATCTAGACAGTGTTACCGACCATGATTTGTATTGAGGAAGAATTAGAAATTTGTTGATTCACTCCGTGTCCAATAAGTTGCACTGATGATTTCTATAATTCACCTTTGGAATATGAATGCAGATGTAATTGAATTCGAGAGAAAATTTGAAAAGAACTAAGAAACTCGAATACTTTTTAACACATCAACGCTGACAGTTTTAATAATATTGTTTTTACAAAAAAACATATGTCATGAAAAATGGATTACATGATTTATATGTCACTCAATCCATGTTCATGATAAAAACAAATGAAGTGAAAAACTTTCAAATAAATGTAAAGGTAGTCCCTTAGTGAAAATGTCAGCAAGTTAGTTTTGCAACGAAATATATATCAACATGATTTGACTTGAATCAAGAGCCTCTCGAATGAAATTATATTTCACAACTATATGTTTCAATCTTTGATGTTTTTTGTATTCAGTAGCAATTTTGATATAAGACTGATTATTTTCATAGTTATTGTTGCTTCAGATAATACAACATTCATCTCATTCAACAAACCTCTAAACCAAAGACATTTACTTATTTCTGCTGAAAGAGCATTATATACTGCCTCAACAGTAGAGAGTGCAACTTTTGATTGTCTTCTGGTAGACCAAGAAATAGTAGAACCAAAAAATTTGAAAATATATCCGGAAGTAGATTTCCGATCTTGTAGATCATTTGCGAAATCTGCATCATAAAAAAAACTATAAGAACATCACATTTCTTTTTAATGAAAGTTAGACTGAGATCTTTCGAACGTTTAAGATATCTCGAAACTCTTTTCAAATGAGACCAATGTTGATCTGATCCCTTCGATTGGAATGGACTGAGGAAATTAACCGAAAAACACCATTAAATACCTCAAACACCCTACAACTTCCCTATCATATGTAATTTAAATACCGAGAAAAATATCAATGTTTTCCAAATAATTCATTTTGAACTCGTTGTTGAGAATATTTTTTATTTCATTCATCTCCTTAGTAGAATTAGAAATATCATCTACAAAGAGTAAAAGATATAAAGTGATATTGCCAAAAATCTTAATATAAAGACTATTATCTGATTCTCACCTCGATCAAAAATTCTCTCTCAAGATCGCACAATCAAAACGTTCATGCCAACAACGAGGCGATTGTTTCAATCCATATAAGGATTTATTCAATTTACATACCATGCCAAAATCATCAGTGAAACCAGGAGGTTGACACATATAAATGTCTTCCTCTAATTTACCATGAAGAAATGCGGTTTCCACATCCAATTTGGAAATGGATTTCCTGAATAGCCAAAATGAACAAAATTCGAATTGTAATTTAATAAGCAAATATAATTATATTTGCTACAGGGGCATAGGTCTCATAACCATATTTCTGGCTGAAGCCCCTTTGCAAATAACGTTGCCTTATACCTAGTTTGATTTTTGTTGGAGTCTACATTTTTAATCGCGAAGTCCCATCTACAGTCAACTACCTCTCGGTCTTCTGGTTTTGGAACAAATGTCCATGTTTCATTTTCATGAAGTGACTCCAATTTTTCTTTCATTGCCGACTCCCACTGTTTTCGACATGAATGATTTTCAACTTCATCATGAGATAATAGTACATCTATTTACAAATCCCTCGGCCGAAAAAGCGAATAACACCGGATCATCGGAAAAAGGAAAATAATTTGAGTTCATTTCAAAATCTGTATGCCAATAATATGATGTTTTCCGATGATACATGATGGTTGTCCCTACCATCTTCAATAACATATGATTCTGGTTCTCTATAAATATTGTCACTATTCTCATTGTCACACACAGCTATTTCTCCAGGTTCTATTTCAGTTCCATTATTACTCACGGCATATAACTCATTCCTTTCTTTCTCAGCAACAATCAAAAAATGTTCTTCAAAATTGCCCATGCAGTCAATATCCATTGACTCATCAAATATCACATTTCTTCCAATCTTCACACATTCATTTTCATAATCACACAATCTGTATCCAGTGTAACCAATCATTAGACATGTTAAACTCTTCTGATCACACTTACTATTTCTAACTTGTTTAGGTTTGTGAAAATATGTTTTACAACCGAACATACGCAAATTTGATAGGTTTGGTTTTTTACCATACCACATTTTGGATGGTGTCCGCTTTTCAATAGCTGATGTTGGAGATCTATTCAACAAATATGCTGCTGTTCTCACCGCTTCACCCCAAAATTTTTTATTCAGATGCGAATCAATGACCATAGAACACGTTTTTTTAAATAGCAACCTATTAAATCTTTCAGCATGACCATTTAGTTCTGGAGAATATGGAACAGTATAATCAATAACAATTTCATTCGAATCGAAAACATCACTGAATTCTCTGGAAACAAATTCTCCTTCATTGCCGCACCTCAGTTTCAAAATTGGTTTGCCTAAATATGTTTTTGTCATGTTTTTAAAAGATCTTAAATATCTCAATACCTCAGATTTTGAAGACAATAAATATATCATGCAGAAATGAGAAAAAT
This sequence comes from Cynegetis impunctata, assembly GCA_030704885.1. Taxonomy (NCBI): domain Eukaryota; kingdom Metazoa; phylum Arthropoda; class Insecta; order Coleoptera; family Coccinellidae; genus Cynegetis; species Cynegetis impunctata. The sequence continues at coordinate 495,317 of JARQZK010002937.1, read as the reverse complement.
CATCAAGAAATGTCAAGAAATAACTTTTATTATCCCATGTAGAGGCTCTTATTGAACCACATATATCTGTATGAACAATTTCTAGGGGCCTTGTTGCACTAGTTCTATGACCTTTATACGACAATTTATGTTTAGCTTTCACACAACTTTCACAAAATTTTTCTCTAGTCACACCGTTTAGTTCAATACCTTCTACCATGTGTTTCAATTTTCTGATATACTGTTCATTCAAATGACCAAGCCGTTGATGCCATAAATCACAATTTTTACTTGCAGCAATATTACTTTCATTCAAATTTATAGGAACTTCAGAAATTATCTCATATAGTGAGTTTTTTTTTAAACCAGTTGCGAAAATCACTTTATATAATTATAGTCTCACGACAAAAAGTTGGGATCTGGTCCGATTTGAAAAATTCCAACGGATATCGATAAAACACATATAATTTCATAAGGGAATTTTTTTCCCCATTTTTCCCCACGAAGAATAAAAAAAATAGCGTTTTTTAGATAGGCATTACAACATGCACATGCGCCGAGGGTTTTTATCATTCCTAGTGCTACGCAGTAGGATGTCCGGATTTTTATTAAATACCACCTTGTAGCCATTTTCTTTAATTCTACCTACTGACAAAAGATTTTTTTTTTAATTGGGTACATAAATGACATTATTGATTCGACAAATACGTTTTTAACATTATTTGATGCCCTCATATATTCTACATGTGTACCTTCTAAATCTTGACCAGCATTAGCAACATCGATTTTCAAAGGATTTTTCAGCTTCCGTACTCCTCTTAACAACTCAATATCGTTGACAAGATGATGGGATGCTCCCGAATCCACACACCATGATAATTTTCTTGAAGTATTTATTAAACAATCTGCTTGTGTCATGAACACTAAAGCTGCTTCTACATCCTTTTCTGATTCAGCACCTTTAGACATATATGCTTGCTTCTTTCTCTGCCGTTTCTTTGAAGAACGATTTTTCATTATGTTAGAACATTCATTACGCCAATGTCCAACTTCATTGCATCCAAAACATCGTACTTCATTTCTTTTATTACATTCACTACGCCAATGTCCAACTTCATTGCATCCAAAACATCGTACTTCATTTCTTCTATTATGTATCTTGGAACCAAAAGCACTACCATGATTGTTATCGTGAACAGTCATAATATGTCGTCTTTTTGCTTCTTCATCCAATGGCCGTTCTTTTACAAAATCAAGGGTTATTTTATCATTTGATAGAGTTTCAATAGCGGTGAAAACTATTTTGAATGATTCTGGTAGTGTTAGTAGTAAAACATAAGCTAGCATTTCTTCTTCCAATTTTCCTCCGGATGATTTAATTTGGCGTACGATATCATCAAATTTCACCAAATGTGTCTCCATTGACATACCCTCATTATATTTTAATGTCAATAAATTCCTCAGCAGAAAAAGTCTATTAGAGATCCCTTTTCTCCCGAATATGGACACAAGTTTATCCCACTTTTCTTTTGCTGTGTTTCGCTCTCGAACATATTCAGAATGCTTATCAGCAACACTCTGGACTATTAATGACTTAGCTTTACTATCTTCTCTATCAAAAATCTTTCTCTCATCGTCTTTTTCTGGCCGGAGTTCGGTAATGCATTTCAAAACGCCATATTCTTCTAAAATCGTTTATATTCGAAATTCCAGTTACTGAAATCGGAGCCTAGGAAAATACTTATTCCATACTTGTCTATACTTTTCTCGGCCATTACATTAATACCTCATCTGAGCCCATAACCAATTGAGTTCGAGAGATAATTTGAAAATAACTAAGAAATTCAAATAATTTTTATTACATCAACTCTGACAGTTGGCATATATCTACAGATTTTGTATTGCGGAATACGTATAACCAGCTCCCTTGGAGAGTTTGATAATTTTCTAATTATTAAAGAATTTTCCTTGATCACTTTATGTAATGTATGGAATTGACTATGGTCAACAAGTATGTTTTTCATGACTTGATTTTGCGTATTATGCTGCCAGTATCTTCGGAGCGCGCTCTCGTGAGTATTTTCAAAGGTTTTAAATCACTATGTTAGTGTGCCTTGGAATCATATACACCACTGTTGTAGAGTTGACATCTGCTTGTCAGGAGGTACGTGTTCGCGCGATGAATTTCTGCATTTTTGATGTAAGCAGTTCCCGATATTTTTATTGGGAAGGCGCTCTAGATTGTTATCCAGGCAGTGTTACCGACAACGATTTTTATTGGAAAACAATTAGAAATTTGTTAATTCACTCCAGGTCAAATGAGCTGCACTGATGAGATCTATTAAGATCGAAATAGCTGTATGCAGATTTTTAGTCGGGGATTTCTATAATTCACCGTTGGATTGTGAATGCAGATTTTGTGTAACGCATTACGTGTAACCAGCTCCCTTGGAAAGTTGTTTGATAAATTTTAAATGAGTAAAGAATTTTCCTTGTTCATTTTAAATAATAATTTGATTGTAAGTAAAATATTTCTTATTAGTAGCCGTTCTTGAGAACATTGATGTTTAGTGAATCCATTGAATTTGAGCAAAAGGATGCTTTCAAAATACAATAAATTCCTATTGATACTGAAAATCTATCACTGAACCTCATTGTTTCATGTTCACGAGCAAGGGGAACTTTATTTTTTCAATTTGTCATCAAAACAGCATCTCTAAATTTTCATAAATTTTATGGCACTAATATCTAATTTCAATGTATCTATATTCGGCAATAGATAATGAATAACAGTTGATCTTAAATTTCAATGTCTGAATCAAATTCAGTATAAAAACTTATATAAAAATTACTATAAAACTATTATAATAGAAATAATCGACATAAACAACCCTAAATTATATTGCCTTTTCATCCTCAAACAAAAGTAGAACAGTTTATATATTATAATCTATCTTATTATTAAAGATGGAACAAGTATGTGCCATTTGAATATAAAAATCAAACAGCATTGAAAGACAAAACTTCTCGTCGAAAATCAAAATTTCATCAGAAGATCATTAAAATCAATATCCTTGAAATTTCTAAAAAAATAATGTGATACTAATACTTATATTATTTTCAATTTATATACTAGAATGATCAAGTCTGGATAATTATTACATTTGAATATTATAATATATTAAAGATGATTGTTAATAAGGTAGATATCAATTTCAATTTTCTAAAGACCACCTCTCTTAATCTCGCACCTCAAATTACTTTTCTGACTATCTCAACTATTTTTTTTTGTATAAATTATATTCATCTGATATGAATACACTAAGTGACCTGTTCTTTTAAGATATTAAAATGTAAGATTGGATGGTCTAAATATATATATATATTGATATATCTATATATATATATATATATATATATATATATATATATATAATATATATATATTATATATATATATATAAATATATCTATATATATATATATATATATATATATAATATATATATATATATATATATATATATATATATATATATAATATGGTTCCTTACATAAAAAACTAGAGGAACTATAGAAATTATTTCATACTTTCAGTTAAGGTCTGGAATGAACATACCTACTGAGTTTTCTGCCTTTGCTAGAACTATATCAAAAACACCGTTCATAATTAGGAATAAACACCTATTGTTTTCGTTGAACATTTAGCACAAAACTGTATTTCTAAGATTTGCTTAAATCACAAATCCACTCCATAAATAAGTAGCAAGTCTGCACGGAAAGAGTGTTTACGTGCAACTTCAGTATATTTTTGTGATAGATGGAATCGCAAAGAATCTGATATTTTTTCTTTGTCCTCAAGTTAATACATCTTTATAATCATTCTTCATCGATGTCATTTCTATCACAATAAAATGTTCACAACTTGTAACAGACTGAGCTGGCACTACTTCGACTAAGAAGTTGAAAAATGATGGATGGTGAAAATATTTTGTTCATTAATCGCACTTAGAGATTTCATTAATAATAATAACTACTTACCAGTGTGATCACATGAGGAAAAAACTTTAAAAATACGGTCTTTCCGAAGAAATATTTTAAATTCTTTTTAAAGAAAGAATCATATATATTATTGTCAACACCCATAATGGAATAATTTTGTTACATTATAAAAATATTCGGACCTATTGTAACTTTGGTGTCACTCAACTGACAAATATAAAAAACTTCATAATTCTGGAGCAGCAGGATAACATGGGAACAATAGTCTTCAGTGACCTTTACATAAACTCACATCTATCTTACTCTTCACAAGTCAAATTTGATTTACCCGAACTGCATAATTTACATTGTCTTAAAACTATTAGGTACATTTCTGTTATTGCAAGAGAGTTGGATATATTTCAACGGAAATGAACTAAAGTGAAAATATTATAAATCATATATTTGTATCCAGAGAAAAATTTGAAAAAGCATGAAATGAAAAAAATTCTTTTCAAATAACTTTGTAACCAAATTAAGTCACAAAGTTGGCTATAGGTTGAAAAGTAAAATATAATTATTATATATATATATAATAATTATATATATAAATATAATTATTATATATATATATATATATATCTATATATATATATATATATATATATATATATAATAAAAAAATATATAAATATAAATATATAATATATATATATATATATATATATATATATATATATATATTATCTACGAAATTTGGTTTCCTTATTGGTCAATAATAAGGACAAAAAAACAGTCTTCGAATAATTGGTGTATATAAATTAAAACGTATTGTTTGTGATACATGTTATATTAGTCAACCTGACTCAAACATCGTTTGGATGAACATAAAATAACAATCATTCAAAGTAAGAACATCAACGTTAAGAGATTCCGTCGGCCAGCTTCAGGAAGTTACCAATAACTAGTGACAAATTTGACCTTAGGATATACCTGCTCATTAAAGCAGTCACATAAAGATATAAATTATTATATTTTCAAAACAGTTTGAAAACTCTTGATAATGGGTTTATAACCCGGTTGGAGCAAAACAGTTTTCAATGATTTTGATTCTAAAGATTCATGGTAAACTACGTGTAATGTTCATAGGACTCCCAGAAATTTTTTTTTCACATATAGGTAAGAATTTTTACAAGACATGTCCTTGAACTACATAGTACAAATTTCATTTCCTACTTGCGCCAATACGTTTGAATTATCAATACTAGGACCACTCAAGATTCTTGTGTTTCTCTAAATAAATTCTGCTTCATTGATTTCGTTTTTCAGTAATCTTGTTCCTTATTGATCGTCTTTA
>JARQZK010002937.1:477500-485000 GCA_030704885.1 Cynegetis impunctata | reverse complement strand
ACTACACTTCTGAATTAAAATAATATGTATTTATTATTTCGTTCTAGAGAACTACTTCGAGAGCAACGTCTTTTATACTTGAGAGATGTGTTAAAAAACTGCTTATAAAGCAACTTAGGTATTTTTGATATATCGATTACTATACGTGCGCATTAGGCACTTGCTGACTAATATATACAATGAAATGAGGGCATAACAAGAATTCACATAAATCGTCTAAGTTGAACATTCTAATATTTCAACGTAATATAATACAGTCAACATTATAAATCTTTTCTTCAACTCAATATTAATTTTTGATATTCCAACATATATATATATATATATATATATATATATATATATATATATATATATATATATATATATAAATATATATATATATATATATATATATATATATATATATAATAAATAAATATATATATATATATATATATATATATATATATATATATATATATATATATATATATAGTATATACATATAAATATATGTATATATCAGGGGCGGCTAGTCAAAGGAGGCTAAGGAGGCTAAGCCTCCTCAATAATATTTCGTGTATCACTAATATATTATATTGAATGGTCAGCATTCAGCATATTCATATTAATCGAAATCATATTATTTTATGCACCTACCTTCCTTTCAACCTACATTATATAATATAATTTATTAATTAAGATAGAAGGTATTTACATTTACTGCATTTCATTCATTTCAAGATTCGTGGCAACGCTTCGGAAGGCTTAGAAAGGTATATTCTCAACCTTCATTATGCCTGCCACAGAAAAGCAAACAACGGTGCAAATACTCCGAATGAATACTTCATTGCAATAGAAAAGCAAAACACATGTAAATGGCAACACGGAAAGGAACCCAGTCTCATACAATGTCGACCAATCACAACTATAGAATTTCGCGTGACATCGAGTGAATTCGTTGGAAAGCATTAATTGAATCGTCGTAGTGTGATCGTAGTTAGTAATGGCAGCGTGTTTACTTATATTGCTCGCGTATTGTTTTAAAATGAGTTTGGTTACTGAAGTTAATTTCAAAAATTTCAATGGTGACTTAGTGGAATATTTGTTATCCCATAACTTTAGTGCACTAAGTTATGAGGATAAAGTTTTGATAAAACATTGCGACCTACCCCTGAATTAAACAATTTGGTGCAGCGTAACAGACAACAAAACCGCGGTTTTAATACAAGGAATTATGAGAGACATCCTTGCCTAACCGGATCACAGGTAAAAAGTAAATTATTTTGTAGGCAGTGTTTACTTTTTACTAGTGAAAATTTCTCTGTTTGGGGCCGCTTAGGATTTGAGGATTTAATTCTATACCTAGTTGAAAGTGAGGAATTTTTCACCGATAAAGTAACTTTAAATACAGCACGCGGATTAATATCTTACTTACAAGATAAGGAATTTATATATTTTTTAAACATCTTTAAATTAATTTTTGAACAAACAGAAATAGTTTTTCAAATCTTACAGCACAAGTTTTCCGATGTAATTTACTCACGAAATCGGCTCAAGTTTCTTTTGGAATAAATTTCAGAATTTCGTGGAGAAGTTTATTTTAAAAAACTATTTTCTGTATTTCAAACTACTGATGATACGACTCAATTTAGCCCAAAACGAAAGAAATTCAGTTACGCAGATATGGAGCTTCACTATAAGCAAATATTTTATGAAATTTTGGATACTATTAGGGGTCAAATAGAAATAAGGTTCTCTGATTTGAAAGAACTGCATTTCTTCGAATTACTCAACAAAAATTTGTTTACCGGATTTTCGGCTTATTTTCCAGATAACCTTTTGGAAAATTTATGTCAAAAATACACTTTTTTTGATAAGGTAGCCCTAAAAAGTGAACTGTGTGTTGTTTATAATGACAATGAAATTTTGGGACAAAATGAAAATCATGTGAGTATGACTATTAAATACCTTTTTGATAATGATTTGAATCAAGATTTACCCCAAGTTTATAAACTCTTATGTCTAATTGTTTCTATCCCGGTGACATCGGCTTCCGTATAGCGCTCGTTTTCCACTCTTAAGAGAAATAAAATTTATTTACGAAATTCAATGAGCCAGGATCGTTTGAAAAATATTAGTTTGTTGTCTATTGCAAAGGAATTGGTAAAACTTTTGGCGAAAGAAAAAAAATTTTATGAGGATATTATAGATCATTTTGCTAACGTTAAAGATCGCAGAATCCCGCTAATCTTCAAAAATATATAATAACTTTTTATTTGCTCTCACCAGCTGTTAACAAATTCGTTACGTAGGTAGGTAGGTACCTATTTTGTGAAAAATTTGATGAATAGATGAATTGATTAATTGGCTGAGAAGAGTTTTTGTGAATATTGTAAATAGGAGTTGTAAGTCTCAAGGTAGACACTCGAAAGTGAAAACAAAATAATAGTTTAGGGTGCTTGTTTTACTTTGATTTTCTTTAAATTATAAGGCGGTTGACCTTGAAATCCTAAAAATTTTCGCCTATGGTGTATTTTTTAACACCTCTTGTAGCCTCCTCAAACCAAAACCTCACGAGCCGCCACTGCTATATATATATATATATATATATATATATATATATATATATATATATATATATATATTTATGTAGGTATATGTAATTTCGAAAACGAAAACGCAATAAATTCTAACAAAAAATATATTTGGAAATGAAGTACCTAATTGAAACGGGATCGTAAATACTCATGAATCACATGTTATCTCATCGCAGCATTTACGAATCAATTTTTTTCGAATCCAGCAATTGAAACGAAATAACAGTGATAAGTAATTTTCCGAGTGCGTAGCCGATTAAACATTGAACTAGAAAAAATATCGCCAACAGAACGCGGCCGAATGTTTATGAATTCCAATCCCAGACATGTGCATATGCGGAGATAAAACTCATATCTGTAAGCTATGTCGTAATCTAGCAAATGCTATTTCGCCACAACCTGTCAAACATAATCTTGCTGTTTGGATCATTTCGCGAAACTGTACGCTATTAGGTTAGTAACAAATTATATGCATATTAATTGCACTAATATTATGAGCACCAACTCACGACCATCGTATTTATAAATATGTTTCTAAAAGTTAATCGAATAATTACATAAGAAAACTAGCAAGACCCAAAGGAAAACTACTTCAAATATTGTCTGATAGTAAGATTGTTAAATATCCTAGTGAGTAAACTGGAAATAACGGATGTGATACAAATTACTTTGAAAACAACGAAAACAAGCTCTAATTCTCATAAGTTCAAGGTAGTACGAGCAGGTCTATGGTTAAAGTTAGAAATAATATGAATTAAACTATGTACCTACTCATAATTTTTCGAAATTTTAATAATTTCATTTTATTTGTTTATAACCTTGATGGTAAAACCATGAAGTAAAGAAAATATCTCCAATATTATATTTTTAATATAGGTACATATAATTGTTATAAAGAATAAATAAATACTCATCAGAATATAAACTATCAACACATAATACATTCTAGTAAATATAAAATGTATATGAAATATATTTTAAATGCTTATCATAGATCCTTTTTTATATGCTCCATTTTTAATGTTTCGTAGTTTCTAGGTGTTTCTATTTCCACTAAAAAATTCTATTACTATATATATATATATATTTATATATATATATATATATATATATATATATATATATATATATATATCTAAATATATACATATATATATATATATTTATATATATTTATATTTTTATTAATATACTATATATATATATATATATATATATATATATATATATACAGGGAGGCCAACCCCATTCGCCTCGGTGTTTCTATGAGAAATAAAAAGACTGGGGAAAAAATATTCCTTATACCTAAAACTGACCGTTTCTGAGTATTTTGATAAATTAAAAAATACAGACCTTAATTAAACAATTGTTTACACCCTGTAACATGTAACGAGCTGCTCGCTTGTGAATTCACTGCTTAGCTGAAAGGTTAAAGTTAACTTCCACATAAAAGTTTTATTTCAATAATGTACAGAATGGTGAAAAAAATTGCAGCAAAGTTTGGGTACATTTTTTATGGAATAACCTCCTACAGTTAAATGGAACATTCTGTAACTATAATATCAGGGTTCCCTATACCTATCTCTAATGATTTCTACTCAAAGGACGTTTTTATATTCTACTTATTACTAATTTATTTATCTTAAAATGGAACATCCTGTATAGTAATTGGTATGAGTGCTGAACCCTTAATAGTATGCATGTTTTGCGGTATGGAATGGAACGCTCTTCTTATTCGAAATTTGAGTTTATACTTGTGCCTGCATTCTGCTTAAGATACACCGTATTCGCGAGAATTTAATCTCGTTCTTTTAGCGAATCTACGTGTTCCTTGATAATCAGATTTTAAAAATGCTTTTCAATTACAATACAGGATGTTCCATTTTAAGATAAAGAAATTAGTCATAAGATAGAATATAAAAACGTCTTTTGCGTAGAAATCATAAGAGATAGGTATAGGGAACCCTGATATAGTTTTAAAGGGAATCTAATTCTAAGTCAAATTATGTCATCGTATACAGGATGTTCCATTTAAGTTTATGAAGTTATTCTATAAAAAATGTGGAAGTTAACTTTAACCTTTCAGCTAAGCAGTAAATTCAGTTACGAGCAGCTATTCACATGTCACATGAATATGCTCTCTAATATTAAGGATAACGCAATACAAAAACTTTATGAATGTTTCGTTTTTCAAATATTAAATTGGAAGCAATATTTGCAAATATAATCGGCAACTGAATATTAATTTTTATATAAGTACCTAAAAGAACAATTGTACCTATCCCATTTTACGGTTGATGCCTATGAAACTATTTAGGCACATTTAAATAATCAAAATTACTCAAAAAGTTAGCTGAAATTTCATATATTTCATCGAAAGTAAAATATAAATTTCAATGCCTAAAATATTTACAATTTGAATTAAATTTCAAAAACTCACCCTATAATAATCATTTACCGTTCCATAGTGCGAAGCCATCCTTAATAATATTTTATATTTGGCTTCACAAATCGATCACTGAACGCACAGCTTATTGTTGTTGAAAGTTTGACAATTTCTCTGTTACTACTGCGAATGAAAGAGAAAGATAAACGTAACCGCATGGAATATTTTAGAACGGATGGTGATAATATGAAATACTTGCCTGACAATCCCCCCTTTATATTTATAAATTTGAGCAATGTTCAGATTATGTATGTACAAAAGGTCCATTTTAATGGACAATTGTAAAAATACGATACAACTGAAGGTTAGTAGAGAGGTATTTGCTGCCGGCGTACAATATGATGACTTCGCCTAGAAATGTAAAGGACATTAAAGAGCACATTGTGAGCATGGAAAAAAAACCAAAGCCAATCATTCCAATTTTAATATAAACAGATGCTGCAAAAATACACTAAATCACTTCTCCAAATCTGAGGACTTAATGCTTCGTTGTTGATGAATAAAATTAGTCCCATCCAATATCATTTACATTCAAATTTGTCTCCAAATAGGTTCTAACTGAAAATAATAAACGAATGAAATTTTTTTTGTATATAGTAGTCCATATAGTTTTCAAATTAATGTTTTTACCCTATTTCTGGTGTTTGTTTTCAGTTCTTTCTGAACAATAATCTATATCAATCAGTTAATTTTTAATAATTTTTGCTATACTTAAAACACAAAACAATTATGTTTTCAGCACTATTTTAATATTGAAACTAATACACGCATTCGTGTATTAGTTTCAATCGGTTAGCGATATTAGATTAAAAAATTCTCATATTAAGCTTGATACATTACGAAAATTGCTTAATTTATCACTATTGTATGATTAGAAAATAGATGGTACATTTCAAAAGATGATAAGTAGAAACTTATGGCAACATACGTAATCTTCTTGTTTCCACTGAAGCAACTAAAATTGTCAAGAGTTGCATATATTATTTAGTAGAAAAAATCAACATTTGTTGCCGAAACGGAAAGAAATTTTAAGGAACATTTTGGAACATTTATCGAAACAATCAGCAGCAACAAAAATATTCCTCAATATTCCTCCGGTGGAAACGTAGCTACATATTCATTCGTTTTCCTACTTCACTGCATAACTGAGAATCTGCGACATGAATGTTTACTAGTTGCGTTTTCGATACGTTACCACTGCGATAGCAACACGAATTTTTCAGAAATGTTTTCTATTTTTTTAAAGTTTACCGCTCAAAATGGAAACCGTCGACAAGTAGGAACAGTCAACATTTGTTGCCAAAAAATGAAGAAATTCAAGGAACATTTAGGAACATTATGGAGCATTTATGGAAACACGGAACCGCAACAAAAATGTTCCTCCGGTGGAATCGTAGCTTGAAGGGTGACAAGTAGAAACAGTCAACATTTGCTGCCGAAACATAAAGAAATTTTAAGGAACATTTGGGAACTTTTTTGGGAACACGCAACACCAACAAAAATGTTCCACAATGTTCCTCCGGTGGAACTGTAGCTTAATATCTCCTTCCAGCTGTGTATAGCTTTCCACGATTAAGATGATACCAAATCAGCTTGAAGATACATCTCTCATGCAATATTATTATGTTTTTCCAGATATATTATTTCATGATTCACAAAATCAAGTGCTTGGGCTAAATTAATTAAGAATTAGGTTTCGTTAATTTAAAGCTTCTAAGACCGAAATGTGTGAAAAAAACATTATTGTAGAATGTTCTCTCCAACTATTCTATATATCCAAATAGCAAAAGAATCTGCATATTTTCAGTAAATAATATTTGTACATATGATTCTGTTCATCTGAGAAGTTTAATAGAATTTCATTGTATCAAATAACATCTACACATATCAATTTAAAAATTATGTGTAATAATAAATATTCTTTTCCGACATTCTCCATTGAATCTTTGAGAACTGCGCTGTGATGGAATAGAACACTATCAGGTAAATCACTAGTATAGGTAACTATTGCTGATGAAAACAAAACTTTCCATTAATTTAATGGAAGTCTCAGATACCTAATGTCCTATAAGGTAGGAATAGTTATTCATATCTAGATTTACTACGATTCAAGTGCTAACAGTGTTAATAAATTTGTCATTTTGTGAATACCTAGGTAGGTACTAGGAAATGGCACCATATTTATAACAGAAATTGATGATGGAAATTTTCCATAAAATCTATTAGAATGTCCATGTTAAACAATAGTTAATGACGACGTTACAGTGATCTCCAGTGCAGGCGAAAACTTTCCATGTAACGTGTATTTGAGGGTAAATATTTCCGAGATTAATCAGAATAAACTGATACAATCAGTCAGTGATAAGCTGGATGTAATGTTTTCACGATTTCGATAATAATTGCATGCTTAACCAAAACGAATTGAATATTAATATTGAGTATAATATAGTGAAAGATTTCTGGTATAAACCT
>JARQZK010002937.1:470000-472500 GCA_030704885.1 Cynegetis impunctata | reverse complement strand
TATTCCATAGCCTCGGGAGGGAGTTTTCGGAGAACGGCACGTGATATGCCGTCGCCTCCTGGAGCCGTGTTCTTGCCCGAATGAATGGCTTCCGCCACGACGTCAGGATCTATTGGGGAAGTGAGTGGATCACCTCCGTTCAATTGGATTTCAAAATTAATGTTTCTGATATTTTCTAAATTATGTTCTAAATTTAAAAAAGTTGATTATCAAAGAGTGGATTTTGAGGAATTTGGAAAATATTTTCGAGATGTTGTTTGAACAAATTTGCTTTTTCTAAAGGTTCTATTATAAATTGATTATCTGGAGTTTTTAAGGCAAGTATTTGAGTTTTTCTGGATCCTGAAAGAATTTTGAATTTACGCCAGAATTCTTTGCCGTTTCTGAAGTCAAGTTTCGACGTAGCGTCGGACCACTTTTCTTCTTTGAAACGGTTAGTTTCCCGGCGTATTGTTGCCGAAAGTCGATTGTATTCAGTTTTAATAGCGGCGTCTCTTGTTCTAAGAAATAAACGATAGAGACGTCGTTTTTGTTTAATAATTTCCACTATGAACGGAGGCAGGGGAGGGCGGTGAATGTTTATTGTTTTCTCTGGAGCAGAGGTGTTAAATGACTGTGTAATTAATTGAGTGAAATTAACAATAGTATTATCTAATTCACGAGTATTCAGAATTTCTGGCTGTACTGGAAGATTTTCTGTTATAAGATTACGGAACTGTTCCCAGTCCGTGTTTTTAAAATCTCTGAATGTAATAAAAGAAGGTTGTTGAATTGGGGGAGTAGACAAAGTAGAATTGACCAGAAGTGGAAGGTGGTCGGATGTTATCGTTTGTCCGATAAAACATGGATCCTCAAAATAACGAATAAGATCAGGCGTAATCAGAATATGGTCGGTTATGGACATACCGTTATGGCTAAAAAAAAGTAGGATTCGTATTATAACACCTCCATAGATGAAATTCTATGAGGCATTCGGATAGAATACGACCATTTCTGTTCGATGTTGTATCGCCAAATTGAATATTACGGGCGTTGAGGTCGCCAAGCAGTATAGAGTTCGGGATTGTCGATATATATCGCAGAAAATCCGCCGGAAGGATATCGCCAGGGGGATGGTAGTAACTGAATATAGTTACTGTAAAGTTATTCAAGTGGAGCCTAGCGGCTACGCACTCTAAATGTGAAAACTCGTTCGGAATTTTAAATTTAGTTGATGCAAAACAATTTTTAATAAGTAACGCGGTGCCACGCATGGCTCCGAGTAGACTATTGTGTTGAAATGTATTGTAATTTGTAAAAAAGAGAGGGTGTTTCAACTTGGTTTCAGTTATAGAAAGGATGGATATATTATGGTTTAGGAGGAGTGCTTTAAGGAGATAACGTTTGCGGCGTAGACCGCAAGCGTTAACAGTACCTATTGTGAAATCCATTTATTCGGGGATCGAAGAAATTGCGGATTCCATCGATTCGTCCAAATCGATCACGATGGGGGCCATGGTAATAGATACTTTGCTGCCGCAATAATTAATTATCGCAGTACGATTTAGGAATGCGCTGGAGCATTCGGTGATTACTTTGGTAATAATTTCCCGTTTTTCGGGGAATACGTTAGAGAGGGTTTGGGTTATGAACCGAATCATAGAATGGATTCGGGCGAAATGTTCGCACTGCGGTGGATCTTCGGAAATACTCTCATTGAGGACTTGGATGGGGGCGATTTTGTGGGATTCAGTAGGCGGTTCCCTGCGTTTAGGGCACTTCATGTCCCACGCAGGATGATCACCCCTACAATTAGGGCAAGTAGGATTTTTTTGTTTGGGACATACATTGTTTCTGTGATTGCCACCGCAAGAGGCACATGCTGGTTTAGCGACACAGTCGAGGCGATCGTGACCGTTCTTAGAACAAAGTGAGCAAAATTTAGCTATTGGAAGTGGAACTTTTGACGGTTCTGCTTCGTGAGTACGACCGTAGATCGACAAACCATTTAGTAATAATTCGTCGATCGCGGTCTTTGAAAAAGTGATGACTCTTATGAGAGTCGTTGGTTTATTTGTTGCTCTGGAAGTTATTCTCCAGCATTTATTGAATTTGATGTTTTCAATTTTTAGGGCCTCTGAAATCTCCTCGACTGTATAGTTTACGTCAACGTATTTGTTCACACAAGAGTATGAAATTCTAGGTGATCGAAGTTCGGTAGGATTTTTTTGGGAATTTTTGCGGTAGAGGGACGAGAAAGTAATTGACGGAGTGCCAACTAAATTCTGAAGAGTGTTTTGGAAATCTGAGGGGGCTGGGGAAGTGCACTCAATGAGCGCGGTCTGGTTTAAATTGACTTTGAGATTACTCAAAGTCAATTTGGTGGTTTTGATGAGTTTGTAAAACTCTTTTTGAGATTTAATGTTGTTCGGAATATTTCGAACAACATAGCGGAAAAGTTTTGGTTGGGGGACGGTGGTACGATTTGAAGAATCGTCCGACGAAAATGAGGAAAATGAAT
>JARQZK010002937.1:455000-462500 GCA_030704885.1 Cynegetis impunctata | reverse complement strand
AAAATCACTAGAAATAGAATTCATAAACTTTACAACACATAAGAAACATCAAAAAAAGAAAATATTAACAAAAAATATATTCCTCTTCCATATGTTCCTCATTTAAGTAATAAAATATCACAAATTTCAAATCCACTCGATATTAAAGTAGCCCACACCGCACAAAATCAAATAAAACAAATATATTCGGAATTAAAAAGTAAAACACCTCTTCTGCAAAAATCTCATGTTGTTTATAGTATACCCTGTAATAATTGTAATAAATCATATATAGGACAAACTTATCAAAATTTAGAAGAAAGATTAAAAGCACACAAATATACTAGAACACAAACCACAGCACTAATAAAACATAAAAACAATGAAAATCATACTTTCAACTTTAATAGCACAAAAATTTTAGAAATTGAAAAAGATCATAAACGCAGAGAAATTTTAGAAATGTTACATATTCAAAAAAATTTAAATAAAGTCGTAAATGATAGAACAGATATCAAACATTTGAGTTCAATATACACAGATTTAATTCTTTAATTTTTCTAAGAAACAACATAAATCAAAACAAAATAATTCAACAAACAAACTCTAACCATATCAACTCATCTTCTCAGACAAAATCTAAACATCTAGAATTTTCAATTTTTCTAAGAAAAAAGTATAGTTTAGAACATGTGATCTCCAGTAATGTCTTTTTAAAGACAACAATCAAATATTTTAAACCTATTTTGTACATTACGTGGGTGAAGGTTTCTGTGGTTCCCTTCCCATCTAATATCAACAGACCTATCTGTTGATATTGGACTAAATAGCACGTAATTAATAACTGAAGACGGCCTCAGCCGTAATGACAAATTTTTGAAAAAAAGATAAATAGTTCTTTGACTTTTCAAAATCAAAATAATTTGAACCTATTTCGAACATTACGTGGGTAAAAGTTTCTGTGGTTTCCCTTACCATCTAATAATAACAGATTTGAATGTTAATATTGGACTGAATAGCACGTAATAAATAACAAAGAACGGGCACAGCCGAAAAATTTTAGTGAAACATAGTAGTCTTTTTTAACTATTCAAATTTTTCCAAATCAATAAATATCAAAGAAATTTCAATTTTTTGCAAAAGTTTTGATAAAGCGAAACGTCAACTTTTTAATAATATCGAGTTTTTTGAGATTCAACAAGCCTGTTATTGCTGATAATTATCAAGAGATTAGAAATAGTTCACAGGCAACAACATCTCAAATAATTATATATATATATATATATATATATATATATATATATATATTATATATATATATATATATATATATATATATATATATATATATATATATATATAAATATAAAAATATATAATAAAATAAATATATATATATATATATATATATATATATATATATATATATATATATATATATATATATATATATATATATATATATATATATATATATATATATATATATATATATATATTATTATTATTATTATTATTACAAAGGTTAAAAGTAGAGGTTAACAAAACCCCATAAAACTCTAAAAAGAAAAGAAAATACAATATAACATTAGTGCACACGTGCAGCAAAATATGCATCTAACCGAGCTTTGAAAGTATTTATAGTAGGCGCCGTAACAACGTCAGCTGGTAACGAGTTCCATCGATGAAATACTTGGTTAGGAAGGAAGAACATCTTCGACGAGCTCCTAAAAGTTTCCCGCATGAACTTATATGGGTGTCCGCATAGACGACGATCCTAATTGAGGTGAAATAGGTGTCTAATAGGAGAATTATCATCGTGTAGTGCCGTGAAAGTTGTAATAAGGTCACCTCTCTCATGCCGATGCAAGAGAGTAGGAAGCTTAATTGTTTGTAGTCGTTCTTCATACGTTGGTCTTGCTCGCCCATATGGAAGTCTAGTGGCTCGTCTCTGGGTATTCTCCAACATATGTTGGTCTCGCAGTAGTATAGGATGCCATACATTATTTCCAAACTCCAATATTGGACGTACATAAGACTTATATAGTTTAGCCACCGTATCAGGATCTGGGTTAGTAAAAGTACGAGAGAGAAGATGAATTCTTGAGTTGGCTTTTTTCACTTGAGTAGTCAAATGTTCACTCCATGATAAATCCGAAGTAATTATCACACCAAGGTCATTATATCTGTCCGTATGTGACAAGGCAACATTGTTCAAATAATATGTATGAGGTGGGTTGTTTTTCCCAAGATGAAGAACTACACACTTCAGAAGGTTCAAAGGTAGTAACCAGTCCTCCGCCCACTGAAATATCCTGTCTGAATCCTCCTGCAACACCACATAATTTTTGTTTGGATCATTGTAAATTTTGGAATCGTCCGCGTAGAGTGAGCAAACCGAGTTTACCATGAGAGGAAGGTCTGATATAAAAATAACAAACAGGAGGGGACCAAGGACCGAGCCCTGTGGCACATCACTTAATACTGGATTCATACCGCTATAAACATCACCACTTTTAACTGTGAAATAACGATCAGTCAGGAAGGAAAAGATCCAGTCCAACAATTGACCACGGATACCGACATGATTCAAATTCTTTATTAAGCGATGTTTTGGCACTTTATCGAACGCACTTTCAAATTCCAAATACACGACGTCAACCGCCTTTCCTGCATCCAGCATATCCGTCCAATCCGATAGGCAGAACAGATTTGTTATGACCGATTTTTTTGGAGAAAAGCCATGTTGTTGCCACGTGATAACTTTATGGTCAGTTAAAGAATTCCACATTCCGTCTACTATTATTGACTCCATCACTTTTGCAATAATTGGAGTGAGACTTATAGGTCTATAGTTTTTAGTGTCGAACTTATCGCCTTTTTTGAAAATAGGCTCAACTGATGCAATTTTCCAAACCGCAGGCAAAGAAGCCGAATCGAATGATTGCAGCATAATAAGACAGAGAGGTTTACTAAGAACTCCTGCACAATAATTCAGTAACCTTGGGGAGATGTTATCAAGCCCAGGAGATTCATTAACATTAAGGTTTTGTAGTTTCTCACTTATCAACTGTTCAGTAAAGTGTATTTGATTAAGATGCTGATTTAACATGGGCTGATGTACGATGTCGGGTAAAGGAGTATCGGGCTCCAGAGTAAATGCACCCGAAAATGTATTTGCGAAGGCCGATGCAATAACCTTATTATTGATGGTAATATCGCCGTTCGCGTTCGAATTTGTGGCGTGCCAACCTTGTCTGTCATGTTAGTGCGAATATACTTATATAAAGATTAAGAATTTTTGTTACCTGCAATATCTTTTTCATAGGTTTTTTTGCCAGATATATGTTTTCAGTTAGCTGTTTAGAAAAAGCTCGGTGAACAGCAAAGTCCTCAGGAGAGTTAGAGCGTCTATACCTCTGCCATAGTGCCTTTTTCCTTCTTACTAATCTTTGAAGGTCCCTGTTTATCCATGGCTTCAGAGGAAAAGTGATACTTATTTTAGTGGTAGTATTTTTTTCTGTTAGTTTATTCAAAATGTTGAAAAACAATGTAAATGCCTTATACTGACTGATCTTTCGATTATTCGAAAGAACAACAGCTTGTATACTCAACTTAATAACAGAATCATTTGATTTTCCTATCGGAGGATGATATTCCCTTCAAGATACTGGCTAGAAACGGCTATAAGGTCAAGAGTCGAAGGATTATTAACTTGTCTAAATCGAGTGGGTTGATCAATCAGCTGCTGAAGGTGAGTAAGTACCCTCCAAAAGATCAATGAGAGATTGATATGCACTGGAAACTGGAATATATATATATATATATATATATATATATATATATATATATATATATATATATATATATATATATATATATATATATATATGTTCAGAAAGATTTCCGCGGTCGAAAGTATTTGAAAAACTTGGTTCTCGGGATGAACCGCGTAAAAGATTTGAAAAATCTCGACGTTTCGGCTCCTTTTGCGAAGCCATCTTCAGGAGAATTACAAGGGAAAATAATTCAGATACGTGGCCTCAATCTGCCTACTCCACGAATCGAATTAGGAGGAATCGGAAATAATACGATTGCGTGGTCTCAAACTGCCTACTCCACCAACCGTACTGCTTCCTGTCAACTCTAAAGTCTCAACCTGCCTACTCTTCAGAGTCAACTGACGGGCTGATCGTCGCGTGGCCGTATTTATAGGGAAGGGGCGCGGGTACTCTATTGACGTAGTTATTGACGTAGTATTGACGTCAATGGGGTATTCACGCACGGTATCAGTGCGGGATGCACTCCGATTGGGTGTGACACGGCGACCACTGAGAAGCGGCTTCCATGCTGATGGGAGTCTGTGACTGTCATCTCTGGTGTTCAAACAATTTGAACGTTTTCTATTTCTACAGCTTCACGAAATATTCGGGATTTGAATGATCGGACGGGAGCAATAGTTCTTGTATTGAGGAAATCGATAATGTGGCCTGTCAGGGTGTGATGTTGGGAAAGAGCGTTGGTGATATCTGAATGTCTTACTGAAAGTGAATGTTCCTTGGCACGGACCTGAATTCGTCGGTTCGTTTGTCCTATATAAGAACGAGGACAATTGGAACAGGGAATCTCATAAACACCGTGATTTTCGTTAGGAATTTTATCCTTGACGGATCTGATTAGATGGGAGAGTTTTTGTTGGATGGTGAATATTGTTTTGATGTTTGTGTTTTTGAGAGATCTTGCGATCTTATCTGTTACTCCTTTGATGTAAGGAAGGAATAATTTAGGTGTAGATTCTTGGTCAGTGGGATTGGAACGTGGTAAAGGTGGGGTGATGTTTGTGTGTTTGCGTATGTTCTTGTTGATTTGATATGTGTTGTGACCGTTCTGTAATAATATATGTTTTAGAGTCTTGAGTTCTGATTCACGGTGTTCGTCGTCAGATAGTCAAATGGAGCGGTAGATTAGAGTATTAACTACAGAGTTAAGTTGAGAGGGATGGTGGTGAGACTGGGCGTTCAGATAACGGTTTGTATGGGTGGGTTTACGATAAACTGAATAGGAGAAGCCTTGGGATGGAAGTTTTTTGACCATGACATCGAGGAATGGCAGAGACCCATCGTTTTCCACTTCCATTGTGAATTGGATACTTGGATGTATGCCATTCAAATGATTCAAGAAGTGGAGCAACGAGTCTCCGCCATGGGGCCAGATCGCAAAGACATCGTCTACATAACGTAGCCAGCATGATGGTTTAAGGTCGAATGACGAGAGAGCTTGGGTTTCGAAATGTTCCATGAAAATGTTGGCTATGACGGGGGAGAGAGGGGATCCCATTGGGGCTCCCTTAATTTGATTGAGGCCACGTATCTGAATTATTTTCCCTTGTAATTCTCCTGAAGATGGCTTCGCAAAAGGAGCCGAAACGTCGAGATTTTTCAAATCTTTTACGCGGTTCATCCCGAGAACCAAGTTTTTCATATATATATATATATATATATATATATATATATATATATATATATATATATATATATATATATATATATATATATATATATATATATAAATATATAAATATATATATATATATATATATATTAATATAAATATATAAATATATATATATATATATATATATATAAATATATATATATATATATATATATATATATATATATATATATATATATATATATATACATATATGAATATATATATATATACCTATACATAAATATATATATATATATATATATATATATATATATTTATAGATTTGTGAAAATCGCCAAAACACGTCAACGAATTTACTGAGGCGGAATGTTTTTTCACGTAAAACTGGATTCCGCTGCTTCAACCCTCTAACCCCTAGAGCTACCACCCCAAAATTTTCAATTGTGACAAGGTGTCAAGTGATACATCATTTCAAAGGGCTGTTCAATCTCTACATTTTGCTGTCCTACTTTTTGAATTTAACCTCACTGTTGCAGAATATCACCCATTTCAATGTTTACAAATGCAGTTTTATCACTAAACAAAACTGCTTGATTACCTACCTTTTTATGATATTCCAAAACTAATTTGATTGTCACTTTTAGGGACAAGTACTCGTTAGCGGTTACCGGTTCCTCAGTCTCACTGTCACTCTCGTGGAAGTCAGAAAAAAGTTATAAAATGCAAGTACTTTATCAGCTACAATATCCGTAGGACATTGATAATAATAAACGAGTTAATTTTATTGCGAACGTGCTTTAGAAATTGTTTGACAGTACTAATAGTCAATGTAATATTGTTTTTTATGCCACGTGACACAAATCATCCAATCATTTTAACATTTTAATTCATGAACACACTCAGGGTAGTTTTCAATCGCTATGACATCAAAACCTGTTTACCAACAAACTTTCTGACCGAATATCTCTCGGACATTGACAATTACCTCATAACTTTATGACAATTTCTTAAGCACGTTCGTTATAAAATTATCCTGTCCATAATCAATGTCCTTGGGATATTGTAGCTCATAAAGTACTTGCGTTTTATAACTTTTTTCTATTCTGACAGGCAGTGACAGTGAGACTGGGGAACCGGTAACCGGTAACTAGTAGGTCCTTAAAAGTGACAATAAATTAGTTTTAGAATGTCATAAAAAGGAAGGTAATCAAGCAGGTGTGTTAAGTGATAATAATGCATTTGTAAACATTGAAATGATATTCTTTTACAGTGAGGTTAAATTCAAAAAGTAGAACGGCAAAATGTAGAGATTAAACAGCCCTTCAAAATGATGTAGTTATGATGAGTCAAACTCCTCCCAAATGGCTCGACCGATTCTCATGAAATTTTGTGTGCATATCAAGTAGGTCGGAGAATCGGCGAACATCTATTTTTCATCCTCTTGGATGTTAAGGGTGGTCCACCCCTCAATTTTCAATTTTTATTTTTTAGACAAAATTTTCTGTTCATTTTTTTTATGATGCAGCATTCAAAAATCCATACAACCCTTTATTTTCACCCCTCTACGATCAACTTCTGTTTTTTATTTGTTAAACTCCTCCGAAATGGCTCAACCGATTCTCATGAAATTTTGTGTGCATATCGGTTAGGTCTGAGAATCGGACAAAATCTATTTTTCATCCCCCTAAATGTTGAGGGGTCCACTCCTCAATTTTTTTGATATTTTTCAGACAAAATTTGCTGTTCTATTTTTTTTATGATACAGCATTCAAAAATAAATACAACCGTAAATTTTCACCCCTCTACGATCAACTCCTATTTTAATTTGTTAATTATAAACTTTAATTTTTTTGGCAAGATTTTTATTGTATTTTCATATAACTCTCAATTTTATACCCTTCTACGTCCAACCCCTATTTTTCCATCGCGATTTCCATTTTTTAAATTTTATCCATAGATCCAGAATAGGGAAAGATGGCAATCGAAAATAACAATAGTCGGTCTTTCAAAGTTGAAAGACAAAGACCCCATTTTAGAACAGTCTAATGTGGTTTATTGTAAACC
>JARQZK010002937.1:380000-450000 GCA_030704885.1 Cynegetis impunctata | reverse complement strand
TAATACAGAATTCTAGAGTTCAAATAATTCTTAAACAAGCAGTGGTAATTAAAGAAAATACATGGTAGTATGGGCATAGAACATAATTTGGTTGATAATTTTTAATCAGCCTCCATCCTCAACAGCAGAGTGATTTTATCAAATAAATCGGGATAGCAAGTCAAGAAAGTAAGTAATGCCTCAGTTTTGTATAATATTTTCGTACTTTTTCATTTAACCGGAAAATTTCAAATACTAAACAAGTTGCCCCGCAGGAACTTAATGTGTGTGCAAGTGTGTAGTAAATACTACTATGGCAAGTGTGTAGTAAACTACACACTTGCCCCCTGGCAAATAAATGGAACAATAATGCGTTTCTATTATGTTCTAGGAAACCATGGTACGGTGTTACAAAAAAAAATCTAACAAACGTTCAACCTACGATGAGACCACCCTTCAGAGAGCATTGGCAGAAATCCGTAGGGGGGTGAGATTACTCAATATGGTGCTCATAAGAAATACGGTATCCCCCAGATGACGCTTAGTTACCACAGGCGAGGAATTAGAGGCAAGAAAAGTTCATCTATGAAGAAGCTAAACTCGCCGAATGTTTGATCACGATAGAAAAATGGGAGTGGGGGTTAACACGACGTGACATTTTTAATACTGTTGAGCAATATGTTACTATAAATAACCTCAAAACACCATTTAAGAATGGGCGACCGGGTGAAGATTGGTTTTTGGGTTTCTCCAAGAGACATAATTTGTCAATAAAGAAACCCCAATCGGTGGAGTACGCAAGAAAAAAGTGTTTGGATCCTTTTGTTATAAATAACTATTTTGACCTCTAGAAAAAACAGTTAAACGACCTTAGCTTACACTATAAACCTCGTCAAATTTGGAATCTAGATGAAACGAGCTTCTCTGTGGATCCCTCTAAGAATAAAATAGTCAGAAAACGAGGAGCTCCTTCATCGCGAACATCTGCTGGATCTGGAAGGGAAAATACCACTGCATTGATGGCTGTTAGCGCTGATGGATTTAAAGCTCCCCCATTGATCGTTTTCAAAGCGAAAAATATGTGGAATTACTGGGTTGCTCCTCGTACAGACGAATTCCCAGGGACTTCATATGCCGTAACTGCCAATGGGTGGATGAAATCCCAACTGTTTTTAAGTTACTTCAAAAAAAGCTTATTAGAAGTATTAGGACCGGATCGACCTGTCTTACTTATATATGACGGTCACGTGTCTCATGTCGATGACAGACTTATCAAAGTTGCTCACGATAATAGAGTAACAATCCTGAAACTTCCGCCCCATTCATCTCATATATTACAGCCCCTAGATTTAAGCGTTTTCAAGTCTTTAAAAGTAAAGTGGGATCAAACACTTGTCCAATGGCAAAGACATAAGGAGGGGAGAAAGCTACCCAAAAAGAAGTTCAGTTCATTAGTAGGTCAAATATGGAAAGAAACAGAACCTGAGATAATTCGCAACGGTTTTAAAAAAGGTGGCATTCACCCCTTTGACTCTAACGTGGTTACCAAAGAGAAATATGATCCTGTAACGTACAAGAGATGAGAGAACCAACAACGAAATCCTGATAAGGACTTAAATAACCATCAAAGTCACTCTCCACAGCCAGGTCCCTCTGGCGTAAATGTAGAAAACCAAGTATAAAAACCTGTAGACTTCCAAGAATTACTGATAAGGTAAAAAAACGAAGGGTGGCTAAAGGTGCGGAGGTCATAACAAGTGATACAGTTCAAAGTCTCATGGAAGGGAACAAAAGTAAGAATTTTGAAGAGGAGGAAAATCATCAGAAAAATGGAAAAAGCTCAAATGAAAATATTGTATTTGATGACAGTGACGACGATATAGAAGAGGAGATCAGAGAGATAGAAGAACTTGATGCATGACGGAAATGGATAAACCTGTGACAGATATAGAGAGAGATGACTGGGTGTTAGTGGCATTATCAGAAAAAAATCAAAGAAATGCTATGTTGGTCAAGTTATTTCGGCAAAGAAAGGAGAAGAGGAATTGGAAATAAAATTTACCAAGAAAGTACCTTCCTTAGATCCATTAACCTGTTCAACTTTTGCATGGAAATGCCCGGATGAATGTGCTCTCATTGGCAGAGAGGATATAACATTAACTCTTCCTAAATTCACCTTTACTAAACGAGGTCCGATACGATTTGAACTAAATTTTTCAGCTTATAACATTCAATAAAATTACAATATAAGTATCATCTAACCTTAATGTAACTTTTCTATTTTTGCATAAGTGTGAATCATTGATTAATTTAGCAATTGTAACTTCTTACTTTCTCATTATTTTTCAATAAAAAGTTTTTCAACTCCTAGATAGATTTTCCTTTTTTAATTTTTTTATAGCATATGAAACATCGCTCTGAAAAGAGCGATGCCGCTTACTTCTATAGAAGCATAAATATGCAAAATATATCTTGACAACACACTTACCCCACTTAATGAGGCAAGTGGGTAGTACATGCCTTATTTTAAAAAAAATTGCACAAAATGAAAAGTTTCAACATTTCAATGATTTTGCTACTACGGCATATTAGGAAGACCACAAGTAAGGTACTGATGTCCGGGAATTCAATTATTTTCTTTGGTTGAATTTTCACGAGTACATATATCTGAACTTGCATAATTTTACTAAACTCTTACCCCAAATCACCTTATATATATATATATATATATATATATATATATATATATATATATATATATATATATAATATATATATATATATATATATATATATATATATATATATATATATATATATACATATATATATATATATATATATATATATATATATATATATATATATATATATATATATATATATATATACATTTTTATTCGAAATTTCCAGTCATTAGTATGCTGATGTTCATACTACCGTTTTTAATTGACGATTACGAAGTTTTCATTAAGACAATTTGAATGAAAAAAGGAATATTTTCTGGTTTTATTGAAAGAATCCGCTTAGTTATCTAAAAATTCCTTTGAACATAACTTATCATAGATTAACTAAAATCTCTGTTGTATGTTCCTTATGGCTTTAATTTGACAAATATTATGAGTTAAAATATTGTTCAATATCAGCAACTTAGCAATATATCATAATTTTAAGTTTTTGGTACATATTATCATTTATAATGATAGCAGCGATGTAGGAATGTATGTCTAAACATAACTTTGTTCAATAAAATATGCATGAGAATGTATTTATGTACTATAATCTCTTCCTCCAATATTGTATTTTTCATTTCAAATGAAGCACTGAGGTACTACTTACTTTTGTCAAGGAGCTAGGAGTAGGAAAGTCATACACAGTGATTTTATTTTTTGGAATTCTTTAATGACAAAGATTAACCAAACGACAAAATAAGATACAGAAAAATTTTATAGATATAATAAGGTTTAATTTAAAAATACAATGTTTAAGAAACAGAATTCTGAATTATTAGATCAAGAGCATGCTTCAAAAGATGTGAATTGTAATTCTAAAAACAGTTATATGGGCATAAGTAATTTTATTTTAAATATCAGGCTCCCTACACCCCTACACCTGAACCAGAATGTAATATTTCAACTACAAATATTACATTATTCCTCACCATTTTCAATAACAACAACATTTTACAATATGTAAACAATATCAATGCATATTCAAAACCTTAACTATACAATTGTTATTA
This sequence comes from Cynegetis impunctata, assembly GCA_030704885.1. Classification (NCBI taxonomy): domain Eukaryota; kingdom Metazoa; phylum Arthropoda; class Insecta; order Coleoptera; family Coccinellidae; genus Cynegetis; species Cynegetis impunctata. Next base: position 446,279 of record JARQZK010002937.1, on the reverse strand, counting down.
TTCTTCAAAAATACCTTCCAAATACATTGAAAGACAGTCTAAACTATCCAACGCTAATACAATTATTATTATATACCAATACCTTTTAAATACCTATATAGACAATCTAACCTAGCCTAAGATACATGCAATTTTCATTCTTCACTATCACCTTTTACATACACTCTTGGCTGGCCAATTCAGTGGTTCGCACAGTAACAGTAGGTTGCTGATTTGATACCTGCCTTAATCTGGGAATACTTGCATCTGTACGAGGAAAAATAATTGCCAATAATTAAATGCATCGCAATTGCTGAGCCTATAGAGATAGAGAAAAAAATACATAGATCATAGTTGAGTTACCTTGACAGCTATAAACAAAGCTAAAAACGAAATTAATTCTTATTGGGGAAATACGTTTGTTTTTCAACTTTCCTCTTCCTACAAATATGCTCATTATCTTCTCCTATTGTACTCTTTATTTTCCTTACTTCTGACAAAAATTTTTCCAAATGTTTACCACTTAGTTGGTTGATGAATCCACTTATTTCTTCTATGGCAACCTGAAAATTTAATTCTTATCACTAATGCAAACTTAACAAATTTTATTGATAAAGACCTTTCTTTTTACTTCATCACCTACATCTCCATCTTTTATAGATGGATCATTTTGTACTTCCTGTATGAAATGGTTGAGTTCATCTTGGTAACGTAGCTTACTTCCTGAGGGCTCATTCATTATCAAATTATCACAGTCATTCTCCAAACTTTGACAACCTACAACAAACTCGCTTCTTCCCTCAAGCAGAGATACAGCATGTATATGTTTACACAATACTTTTTTGACAGCATTTTCTGGACACTCACATTCATATCTGTGTATGCATACCTTACATGAATCACAAAATCCAGCTCGGCAATCAGTATCGCAGATATCTTTGCAACTTACCCTATAAAATTTATTACAAACTGAACTAGAGGGGACAATAAAATTACCAAATCCATGAGTCTTTATATCGCTGATATTCATTTGCTCAGCTTTCTTGTGTGCTTCCACTGCAACCTTATGCTGGTAGTTATTTGCATTCGGTCTCTCTTCATTGATTATCTTTCTCCACATTTTTTCTTTCACCAGTTCATCCAATAGATCCAATAATTGTTCAACCCTAGAATAAAGTATTGATGTAATTTTTTTTATTCATTAATTCATTGTAATATACCTACCTAAGATTACGTTTTCCTCCCATTTTATTATATTTCAGAACTTTATTTAAACTTTCTATGGCCATATTAGTGTTAACTCCAGCATTTAATCTGTAACAGTGTGCCCACATCATAATTCGTTCTTCACTCTGGAAATAGTAACTGAAAACAAAAAATTCACTTTCTAATTCATACTTCATCTATGGTTCTTTACGTTTGTAAATTTTTTTTAGAAATTCATTTTCTCCTTCCTTTTCCAAAGAAGTCAAATAATGCTCCTTAGAGAGAAAGAATGCTACAGGAAAACCCATATTATTCTCATCTTTCACCAAAACTATGGTCAGGTCCCAATTATTTCTATTTGTTCCATGCGTCCCATCTACACATATGACATTTTTGAAGTCCTTAATTTTTTTCTCCATTATTCCATTCATAAACACTAATGCGAAGTCTTCGTCCCTCAACCCAGAGTAAGATTCACCTAAAATTATTCAAGACTACTTCCATCACCATGCACAATTATTCTAAGCAATAACACAAACTACACATTACACCCAAGGATAGTTACACACAATTTCAACTTACCAATTTTTTTGAAAAAAAATGCATAATGTTTTCCCTGCTGGTTCCATTCTTCAACTTTCAAAGCTGTCGCTACCATATCATTAGCATGCCTGCTTTTATTCACATTATATTTTCTCATCAAATATGCTAAATCTCCTCTTGTTAAAATATTGAATCTTTACCATTTTTCATTCTGAACTTTCCTAGCATCTTGAAGTATTCTCTCTGTTGATATTCCAGCAGACAATTTTTCAACTAGAAGGTTTTGTTGAGATTTTGATAGTCTTTTTGTTTTTAGTTCATCGTCATGCCCCACATGTGTTTCAACAAATGTTACAGAATATAGGCCTAAATAGAATGAAATCAATTAATTCTGAAATGTTATTGATATACTGATGCTTACCATCTGTTGATATTTTTACTGTTATTCTTGAAGGACATATTCCTTGAATACGAATACTGCCTCTAACCTTTGTCATTCGTCTCTCACAAACTCTTTTGTATCCTGAAATTGAGAAGTGTTGAACATTGTGGGATTTTCAAAAAAAAATTATACCTACCTCTATAATCACTTCTATTGCAATTATAGTATAAAATTGTATCTCCTTTCTCTCTTTTAGTAGACCTAATAGGAACATAATCCACTTCTCTGTTTTCCTGTCTTCTCCAAGCCTCAAACTCTTCGCCACTCCTAAAAATACAAGTACTTTTTTTGATAAATACATTATGAATATGTCTTAAATGGTCATGATAGTTCTTATAACTGGAAAATTTGTCTCTATTCTCAACAGGGCAAAGACAACACAATATATATTGATTCTTGTCCTTTGGAATGTTCTCATTATGGATATTTCGAAGATGCCCATTTTTCACAGACACACTGGTGAACTCCTTTTGGCATATTCCGCAAATGAGTGGATTCGTTCTGCAAAAAAGTTTAACATTTGCTGAAAACTGCTACATAATATTGTTATACATTTATTTGAGAAATATTGCTATTAAAAACTTACCCCACGGATTCCATAATTTACTAAAATTAATTGGAATAGTGAACTATCGTTAGCTGAAATCGATAAATAAAATAGCAATTAAAACTGCTCTTTTAGAATTTTGGGATAAATAAAATAGCAATTAAAACTGCTCTTTTAGAATTTTGGCTAATAGTTTGCGATGTAATTCCACAAAAAAATCACAGCACAGCTCTCAGACAAAGTTTTATGTTTTATCATAAACATAAATGAGAATCGCGCCAAAATCGAGTCAACCGTCCTACGAATTCACTCGATATTACCCGAAAGCCTATAGTTGTGATTGGTCGGCATTGGTTGTAAATTAATGTATCCTGGCTTGGAGCCTATGATAAATGCAAAAACCCTCTCGGCTTCCGGTCTAATACTTTAAGTTTCAGTTTACTCGGAATGACAGCTATAAATTGACCATAAAGCTAAATCTTTTTTTGTATGAGCGTTAGCGAACTATAAAGAATAAGCCCTACAAAAAAGATTGTAAATAGAACTTGGTAGAAAACCTAAATCATAATATTTATATCATAAATATAAATAAAATAATAGCTTTCAATTAATGGGGGCTAGATATTCAGATTGAGTGTTCTGTAGCCTACATCCATGGCTAAGTTGGTAACAAAACTTCGGAGAATATAAAAAACGATGTCCTATCGTGAAATAATTTCAACATTTGACATTGAATAGTCTACAGGAGCTTCCACATTGCACAACCACTATTAATATAAGCCAGATCAGGTTCCAACAGATCCGAGCGTCTGACTGTAAGCTTCTAACGGACTTCCCGTAACTTAAACTGCTCTAGAGCCATTTAAGTAACCTCTAAATAATCAAGTATTTTCAGAGTAGATGAGCTATGAATATTCTGCACCGGAAGTCGGACACTTTGTGGCGGGAAATCCAAACAGCCGTGGATGACGTTTCTAAGCGGATGCCGGCCATTTTCCAAGATGGCGGACCACGGTATTATCGTACTTTGGAACCTGACCTACAGATGGCGTTCCAAGATGGCGGACCACGGTATCTCATAATTCAGAACCTGGCCAACAGATGGCGTTCCAAGATGGCGGAACACGGTATCTCGTTATTCAGAACCAGGCCAACAGAGGGCCTTCCAAGATAGCGAAACATGGTATTATCGTAATTCAGAACCTGACCAACAGAGGGCGTTTCTAGATGGCGGTTCATGGTATTATCGTCATCAAGAACCTTACCACCAGATGGCGTTCTCACAGTTCACTGTATTATCGTCATTCCGAACCTGGTCAACAGAGGGCGTTCCAAGATGATAGATCACTATATTCTCATCATTCAGAATATCGCCAACAGAGGGCGTTGCAATCGCATTCAAAATTTGAATGTTTGACATATGACAAATCTATGCTCTAAGATATTTATGATTCAAGATGACATTTGATAGTTCCGAATACCAGATGGGATGTATGACGTATGACAGATCCATGCTCTAAGATATCTATGATTCAAAATGTTATTTGACAGTTTCGAATGACAGATGTATGACGTACGACAGTTCTATGTTTTAACTCCAAAATGGTGGATGCGCGAGGCTATGAGAATAAGCAGGGGGCCCTCGGGAGTCTTCATGAATGTTCTAGACGACTGAAATTGTAAATGGGGGCCTCCAATAATCTTCGGGTAGGCTCAGACGACTAAAATTGTTCGATATATAGGAATATATGGAGTTTTCATGAGGGTCCTTGAGACTCTTATACGAATTTGAACCTTATTTAACCTTACCTGTCGTTAGCTGACTTACAGATGACGGTTCAGGAATCACTACTCATTTGAAACGTTCTCAACAGAGGGCAATCGTATTCAATATTTGACGTATGACATATCTATGGTTTAAATCAAAGATGGCGGATGTATGGTCCTTTCTCTTTCAAATCTAATATTACAGGTCACGTTTGACAAATTCCACAGATGTCCATGCTTATAGATGACGTTCACGTACCAAGTTGATTTGAAAAAAAATTCAAAATTGAAGAAATCGAGTTCTGGAATTGAACCTTATACACTATGTTCACTGCTCAACCAAGCTCAAAATACAAATTGAAAAATCCAGCGCGAGGATCGAACTTTTATATTAGGAGTCCAACACTATTGCTTAAAAAAAAATTTTCAAGATAAAAAAATACTGAAGGAATCCGCATATAGAATTGAACCCAGTATAACTCCTATTCTACACTAGGTTCACTGCTCTACCAAGCTCAAAAAAAAAATTTCAAATTAAAAAATCCAGCGCGAGGATCGAACCTCTATATTAGAAGTCCAACACTACCAAGCTCAAAAAAAATTCAAAATAAAATTGAACCCAGTATATTTTTATTAGGAGTCCATGGCTCTACCATACCATACCATACCAGTAATAAAAATTGAAATTGAAAAATCCGATTGCTATTATAATTACATTTATTTTAAGGGCTAAAGAGAACGAACAATATGATATCAATATGAAGTAGAGGATTTTATCAGAGTGATAAGAGTACGTTTTATAAACTTTTCAATCGTGGAATATTGCTATGTTATATTCAATGAATTATGAATATAGTTATGATATTATTTTTGCTTCAATAATTTTTGTATATCCTGAATAGTTAAAGATTACCCAAATGACATATGATGACTAATCTATATTCAAAATATTATACAAGTTGAGACTTGTATATACCTTGTTGAAAAAAAACCACTCATTTGTTTTCCTTGCTTTTTATTCTCCTACAAAATTGAACATTTCTCTGTCCATTTAGAACTTAATTTTTTTTAATACATATATTCTGAAATTGCAAAGCTTTCAATTATTGTTGGATTTATGTTACAGAAGGTATAAGTTACATCTTCGACAGATTTATCATTATTCCAAGTAATTTATTTAACAATAAGTACAAATTTACGATAATAAAAAGGAAAATTTATATTATGTAACATCTCAATTCTTTCCTAAAAAAAATATCATTCAACTATATCAGTGCAGATACATCAGATTCGGTGAAGTATGGGCCATTTTTCCACTTTGAGATGTAGAATACTTTTTCTTCTTCATAGAAAAACACTTGAGCTCCACTATTGTTTCCTCCTACTCAATTATTCTCAATTAATTTCCTGAGTAATTCCCATTCATATTCATCAAATAACATGACACTATCATTACAGCTTACTCTCACTGCAGGGCTGAAGTCTCGAGCTAGACTCAAACCATTTTCTAGAAATATTCCACTTTGAAAGCCACAATTTCAAATGAAATTTTTTTCGTTTTTGGCTGCTTCATCGTAGATACTCAAAATTCTATCAAAATCTTCGTTGATAAAACCACTGTCTTGAAACATCTTGCTCGTCGTACAAACAACCACTAATGTATGTCTTTCCGTATCTTCAAGAAGATAAGTAACAGGATTGGTTAACTGAACTTTAACGATTTTCAATAGCTCAGTAGTCCAGTTAGGTGTTTATACTTTTGAAAACACATGCTTGGCCTTACTGATTCGCAATATAGCGCCTACATTGAATTTATTTCTTCCAGCAATCTTTATGAGAGAATATACTGAAGGATACATTATTTCTCACACTATGCCGACCAATCACAACTATAGGCTTTCGGGTAAAATCGTTTGAATTCGTTGGACGGTCGACTCGATTTTGACAGGATACATTAATTTACACCCAATGCCGACCAATCACATCTAAAGGCTTTCGGGTAAAATCGTTTGAATTCATTGGACGGTCGACTCGATTTTGACAGGATACATTAATTTACACCCAATGCCGACCAATCACAACTATAGGCTTTCGGGTAATATCGAATGAATTCGTAGGACGGTTGACTCGATTTTGACGCGATTCTCATTCATGTTTATCATAAAACATAAAACTTTGTCTGAGAGCTGTGCTGTGATTTTTTTGAGGAATTACATCGCAAACTATTAGCCGAAATTCTTAAAGAGCAGTTTTAATTGCTATTTTATTTATCCCAAAATTCTAAAAGAGCAGTTTTAATTGCTATTTTATTTATCGATTTCAGCTAACGATAGTTCAATATTCCAATTAATTTTAGTAAATTATGAAATCCGTGGGGTAAGTTTTTAATAGCAATATTTCTCAAATAAATGTATAACAATATTATGTAGCAGTTTTCAGCAAATGTTAAACTTTTTTGCAGAACGAATCCACTCATTTGCGGAATATGCCAAAAGGAGTTGACCAGTGTGTCTGTGAAAAATAGGCATCTTCGAAATATCCATAATGAGAACATTCCAAAGGACAAGAATCAATATATATTGTGTTGTCTTTGCCCTGTTGAGAATAGAGACAAATTTTCCAGTTATAAGAACTATGATGACCATTTGAGACATATTCATAATGTATTTATCAAAAAAAGTACTTGTATTTTTAGGAGTGGCGAAGAGTTTGAGGCTTGGAGAAGACAAGAAAACAGAGAAATGGATTATGTTTCTATTAGGTCTACTAAAAGAGAGAAAGGAGATACAATTCTATACTATAATTGCAATAGAAGTGATTATAGAGGTAGGTATAATTTTTTTTTGAAAATCCCACAATGTTCAACACTTCTCAATTTCAGGATACAAAAGAGTTTGTGAGAGACGGATGACAAAGGTTAGAGGCAGTATTCTTATTCAAGGAATATGTCCTTCAAGAATAACAGTAAAAATATCAACAGATGGTAAGCATCAGTATATCAATAACATTTCAGAATTAATTGATTTCATTCTATTTAGGCCTATATTCTGTAACATTTGTTGAAACACATGTGGGGCATGACGATGAACTAAGAACAAAAAGACTATCAAAATCTCAACAAAACCTTCTAGTTGAAAAATTGTCTGCTGGAATATCAACAGAGAGAATACTTCAAGATGCTAGGAAAGTTCAGAATGAAAAATTGGAAAGATTCAATATTATAACAAGAGGAGATTTAGCATATTTGATGAGAAAATATAATGTGAATAAAAGCATGCATGCTAATGATATGGTAGCGACAGCTTTGAAAGTTGAAGAATGGAACCAGCAGGGAAAACATTATGCATTTTTTCTCAAAAAAATTGGTAAGTTGAAATTGTGTGTAACTATCCTTGGGTGTAATGTGTAGTTTGTGTTATTGCTTAGAATAATTGTGCATGGTGGTGGAAGTAGTCTTGAATAATTTTAGGTGAACCTTACCCTGGGTTGAGGGACGAAGACTTCGCATTAGGGTTTATGAATGAGAGAGAGAGAGAGAGAGAAACAGCTTTATTGTCCTATAAAATTACAAAATTTTGTCGACAAAGCACATACCTATAAAAAATTGAAAATAAAATGTAACAATGATAACTAATTAAACAAAACACACTTTCAATCGTTGAACGAAACAAGAATCTATTAAATAGAAGAACACAATAGAAAAACATTTATCAGTCGATTATGTATAAACATATGTTAAGAATCAACATATTTGTCAACTAAACTCATTATACAGATATAAAATTTTGTATATAACAAAAAAAAACAAAACATTATTATATGTTGCTACTAAATGTGGATCTCAAGGGTCTATGTTACATTGTGAAATTCAGTTACAGAATAAAATTCTGCCACTGAGTAAAATGGTCTCTCCAAAAGAAAAGCCTTAGTTGAACACGGGACTTTTTGTACGTACTCAAGGATTTTAGCTCCAATGGTAGATGATTGTATAACTTTCCGGCATTGTAGGTAAAGGAGTTTTTTGTTAAGACGGAGGTGGGCGTTATTAAATAAATATCGGTATCTGAATTTCTTGTGGGATATCTATGATTTGGTCTTTCTGAAAAGTTATGAATGTGTTTGCGAACCAAACAGACGGATTCGAATATGAATAGTGCAGTAAGAGTCAGAATTTTGATTTTTTTAAAGCAGAATTCGCAATGTGTCCTTCTGCTCAGATCAAACATATAACGAATTGCTCTCTTTTGCAATCTGAAAACAGACTCAAAGTAGAAGAGGCTGCATGAACCCCAATATGGCAAACCATAACGAAGGTGTGATTCGAATAAAGAAAAGTATGTCGACAACGCAGCAGAAATTGAAAGCTCTCTAGAAACCGTTTTAATGGCGAAACATGCAGAAGATAATTTTTTTGTTAATATGTCTATATGAGTAGACCATTTGAGCGACTCATCAATATAAAGACCTAAAAACTTCGCTGAGTTCACTGTTTGAATTGTTTTATTGTTTAGGGTAACAGGTTGTAGGGTTCCTCTGTAAGACATTACTACAGTTTTATCTGTGTTGAAACAAAGTCCATTTGAATCAGACCAGGCCTTAATAGCCATCAAATCATTACTTATGATTGACTGTAAGGCTTGTATATCAGAGTTACTCCAAGTTACACTGGTGTCATCAGCAAACAAAGTAATTCTACCCCTTATTCTCAAGTCCACAATATCGTTGATGAAAAGAAGAAAGAGAATTGGTCCTAAAACCGAGCCCTGAGGTACCCCACTGTCTATTGGTAGATTTATTGAATTCTTACCATTTGCTCGTACTATTTGTTGCCTGTTAGTTAGGTAAGATTTAAACCATTCTAAAGGAGACCCACGTATGCCATAAAACTGAAGTTTTCGTACTAAAATTGCATGGTTAACACAATCAAAGGCCTTTGCGAAGTCACAAAAAACTGAAGTTGTGAACAGTTTGTCATTGTGTGATGTATATACTTCATTAAGAACCGAAAACATTGCGTCATTAGTGCATTTTGTGGGTAAGAAGCCATACTGTTGTGCTGTAAGAATATTATGTTTGAGAAGGAAGGGTAAGAGACGGCATTTCATGAGCCTTTCGACTATCTTCGATAAGGTAGGCAATAAAGCAATAGGTCTATAGTTACAAGTTTTAGTTTTTTCTCCACCCTTATGGAGTGGGTTAATAATGGCTGTTTTCAGACAAGTGGGAAAGAGACCAACTTCAAAAGATTCATTAATCAACGAGACTAAAATGTTGATGGCTGTATCAGGTATGTTTAAAAATAATTTGATGGATAAGCCATCATTTCCACATGAATCTTTATTTTGTATATCGCTCATGGTTTGCATCAGTTCATGTGTGTCAACTGGTCTCAGGAAGAAACTGTCCATAATCTTTTTAGATGGTAGCAGGAAGGAGAGAGCATCACAACTCGGAACTATATTTGAATTGATATTTTTACATACATTCACGAAGTAATTATTCAGTTCATCAGGGCTGGGATCAAAGCATGAGGAACGGGTTTTATCTCTTAATCATTTATTATAGACCATGTTTCTTTGGAAGAGTTCGAAGCTTGTGAGATGCGAACATTGTAGAAGTTGTGCTTAGCCGATTTAATGATTTTGCGGTATAATGCCCTATAGTTGTTAATGTAATTCAATATAGAGGGGTTATCTATGAATTTTTTAAAATACATTAGCGATCTCATATTTTTAGATGAAATTCGAATTCCCTTAGTTGTCCAAGATTTGTGACGCTTAGTTTTTATTTTGCGAAGGGGAAATGCTATATCCAAATACTTAATCATCTTATTAATGAAGTCTAAAAATTTAGAGTCGGTATCTTCAAAGAGACCACGCCAATCAGTGAACAGACATGCATTATAAAACAAATTAAAGTTTTTTCGAGAATAAATTCGACCCATTCGACAGTTTTGTTTTGGAGCTGTCTGTGGAATCACAAAACTGGCAAGAACCGCTTCATGGTCCGAGAGGTCCGTACTGATTGCCCTGTGTTTGACATTAAGGGGAATGATTGAAGAAGAAGTTTTGATGATTCGAGTTGGCGAATCCACATGCAAAGTGAGACAAAACGATTCTCAAATGTTCACCAAAGATCTCCGAGAGGCACATGTAGCAGCAAAGTCAATATTAAAATCGCCGCTTACGATTTTCCTACTTTTTATAGGCAATGCGTCAAGCAAACTAAGAAGGTAGTCTAGGAAAAGTTGTACATTTGACGTGGGCGTTCTATAAATGCAAACAATGAACAAATCAATGTTTTTGTTATGTACTATTGAGAATTCAAATATAGTCTCCGCCAGTAAAAAATCATATTTGGATACAGATGAAAAGTTGTCGTCTAAGGACAAACTCAGAGTTCCACCATGCGCTGCATTATTGCGGTCATATCTGCTAATTGTTGTATATTTTTCAATAAAAACAGGTTCACCAACTTGTAACCAGTGTTTTGTTATAGCGACTATTTGGGTAAACCCTAACTCCTCCAAAAACAAATACAATTCCCCCGTTTTTCTGCGTATTGATTGAATATTAATTAGAACCATACTGAATTTACCGTCTGCTTCGACAGTAGCACTAGTTGAGGAAGAAATGTCTCCTGAACGCGTCATATTTTCTAAAAATTCTTTTAAGGAGAGGTAGCAGAAAAATATCGGCTATTGTACCCCCTCTGCATTTGTAGGTGAATTCTTTGCTCCCCGGACACAAATGATCTGAATGTAGAAAGATCATTATCTACTTCAACTGGGTTAATACCATATAAAACATGGTAATTATAGTAAATAGACCGCAAGGAAGCAAGATCAGTAGGCAGGCCCTCCGACGCTAGAAACACTTTTACACTAGTCTTAGTGTATCCCATGTGGTATACAGATGCTGGTTGGTCGTGGAGATAAGCTAGGAATAACTTAAGGGATGACAAAACAGCTGGTTCTCTCAATCTCGCCATTAGATACCGACCATTGACATCAAGTGATTCTCTTGTTTGTCGGACCTTAGGAGGAGTCAACGGGTCTATCGAGTTGTTTGTGTCAACTTGTCGTTCCTTCAAAAACTGAAAGGACTTACCATCGGCTCGGTTGTCGGATTTGCATGCCAAGATAGCATGTTTGTCTGAAGTTATGGTCTCCATTGTAGTACAGGTTTTCACTCTATGTCGTGGATTAAGATCAATAGTGCTATTTAAGGAATCTTTCGAATGGACTTGTGTTTCTTCGTCTGACCTCATCGTTTGCATTTTCTTCTCTAGTGGAGGAATGGAAGCTTTTTGGGAAAAAGAAGATTCCGATGACCATTTCATTGAGATATCAGCTGGCCAGATATTCTTTTCATTGTTTAATAATTTAGCTGCGAGTTTTCTTGACTTCTTATAAATTGCTCCTTCCGGTTTTTTGTTTTCATTGATCAAGGGGTAGCAGCGAACAAACTCTGTATAATCTAACTTTTCCTTAATGTGGTGCACAATTTGATTTGGAGTGGAGCCTGTAGGAAGATTGCTGATTATTACGTAATGCCATTCTGGATTCTTTGTGTTGACCAAATCGTTGGATCTTTCATTGGTTATTGATGGCTCCGGAGATGACTTAGTTTGAGTCGAAGACGAGGTGGTAAAGATAGAATGCCTCATTTCGGTATGTTGATTATTTAATTTAATAGATTTGTCAATAATAGAAGACAACTCATTAACAACGCTAGAAACCCTACTTAAATTTTTTTTCAAATTTTCGATTCCTATTAAAATCTCACCTGATGAAGCATCTTGTATTTGAATTTTTATTGTCTCTTCGGTGTTGTTCAAGAAAATTGAAGAGATATTGATGATATTCTGCTCCATTTCTCATAATGATTTCAACAATGGATCTGGTTTAAACATGGTAAAAGCTTCTGAGATTTTGTGAATATATTCGATCTTCTTTTCAAGAAGATTCCATTTGGTTTCATTTTTCAGCAACATATCATATATTTCTGTAATAGTTGGAACGCTGTTTGCCAGTTTACTTACACGATTGGCTAGGGAATCAATAATTCCATGAGGGATCTGGTTCTTAGATACATTGGTGATTTTGTCATTAAGATATCTCAAATTCGGAGAATCACAGAGGCTGCAGAAAAAACGTAAGTGGTTGAACTTTTGTACCATGTGGAATAATTGAGAAAAAAATTAAGGACTTCAGAAATGTAATATGTGTAGATGGGACGCATGGAACAAATAGAAATAATTGGGACCTGACCATAGTTTTGGTGAAAGATGAGAATAATATGGGTTTTCCTGTAGCATTCTTTCTCTGTAATAGATTGGATCAGACGATCCAAGAACACTTTTTTTTCAGCTCTCAAGGCAAGATTAGGTGGAATAATTGAATCGAAATTTTTCATGAGTGATGATGACCCAAAATATTATAACGCATGGGTCAAAGTAATGCATTCAGATCAAAAACCGAGGAGACTGTTGTGTACATGGCATGTGATAAAAAATTGGAATATACAAGGAAGAGCGAAAATTAAGAATTCAGAAATGAGGAAAGAAATGAAGAAAGAAATGAGAAAAATTCTTAAGGAAACAGAGCCGAACAAATTCATAGAATTCAAGGAGCATTATTTGACTTCTTTGGAAAAGGAAGGAGAAAATGAATTTCTAAAATATTCACAAACGTAAAGAACCATAGATAAAGTACGAATTAGAAAGTGAATTTTTTGTTTTCAGTTACTATTTCCAGATTGAAGAACGAATTATGATGTGGGCACACTGTTACAGATTAAATGCTGGAGTTAACACTAATATGGCCATAGAAAGTTTAAATAAAGTTCTAAAATATAATAAAATGAGAGGAAAACGTAATCTCAGGTAGGTATATTACAATGAATGAATTAATAAAAAAAATTACATCAATACTCTATTCTAGGGTTGAACAATTATTGGATCTATTGGATGAACTGGTGGAAGAAAAAATGTGGAGAAAGATAATCAATGAAGAGAGACCGAATGCAAATAACTACCAGCATAAAGTTGCAGTGGAAGCACACAAGAAAGCTGAACAAATGAATATCAGCGATATTAAGACTCATGGATTTGGTAATTTTATTGTCCCCTCTAGTTCAGTTTGTAATAAATTTTATAGGGTAAGTTGCAAAGATATCTGCGATACTGATTGCCGACCTGGATTTTGTGATTCATGTAAGGTATGCATACACAGATATGAATGTGAGTGTCCAGAAAATGCTGTCAAAAAAGTATTGTGTAAACATATACATCCTGTATATCTGCTTGAGAGAAGAAGCGAGTTTTTTGTAGGTTGTCAAAGTTCGGAGAATGACTGTTATAATTTGATAATGAATGAGCCTTCAGGAAGTAAGCTACGTTACCAAGATGAACTTAACCATTTCATCCAGGAAGTACAAAATGATCCATCTATAAAAGATAAAGATGTAGGTGATGAAGTAAAAAGAAAGGTCTTTATCAATAAAATTTGTTAAGTTTGCATTAGTGATAAGAATTAAATTCTCAGGTTGCCATAGAAGAAATAAGTGGATTCATCAACCAACTAAGTGGTAAACATTTGGAAAATTTTTTGTCAAAAGTAAGTACAATAGGAGAAGATAATGAGCATATTTGTAGGAGGAGGAAAGTTGAAAATCAAACGTATTTCCCCAATAAGAATTAATTTCGTTTTTAGCTTTGTTTATAGCTGTCAAGGTAACTCAACTATGATCTATGTATTTTTTTCTCTATCTCTATAGGCTCAGCAATTGCGATGCATTTAATTATTGACAATTATTTTTCCTCGCACAGATGCAAGTATTCCCAGACTAAGGCAGGTATCAAATCAGCAACCTACTGTTACTGTGCGAACCACTGAATTGGCCAGCCAAGAGTGTATGTAAAAGGTGATAGTGAAGAATGAAAATTGCATGTAGCTTAGGCTAGGTTAGATTGTCTATATAGGTATTTAAAAGGTGTTGGTATATAATAATAATTGTATTAGCGTTGGATAGTTTAGACTGTCTTTCAATGTATTTGGAAGGTATTTTTGAAGAATAATAATAATTGTATAGCTAAGGTTTTAAATATGCATTGATATTGTTTACATATTGTAAAATTTTGTTGTTATTGAAAATGGTGAGGAATAATGTAATATTTGTAGTTGAAATATTACATTCTGGTTCAGGTGTAGGGGTGTAGGGAGCCTGATATTTAAAATAAAATTACTTATGCCCATATAACTGTTTTTAGAATTAGAATTCACATCTTTTGAAGCATGCTCTTGATCTAATAATTCAGAATTCTGTTTCTTAAACATTGTATTTTTAAATTAAACCTTATATCTATAAAACTTTTCTGTATCTTATTTTGTCGTTTGGTTAATCTTTGCCATTGAAGAATTCCAAAAAATAAAATCACTGTGTATGACTTTCCTACTCCTAGCTCCTTGACAAAAGTAAGTAGTACCTCAGTGCTTCATTTGAAATGAAAAATACAATATTGGAGGAGTAGAGACAAATTTTCCAGTTATAATAATGATATAAGAATGATGACCATTCAAGACATATTCATAATGTATTTATCAAAGAAAGTAGGCACCTACTTGTATTTTTAGGAGTGGCGAAGAGTTTGAGTCTTGGAGGAGACAGGAAAACTGAAGTGAATTATGTTTCTATTAGGTCTACTAAAAGAGAGAAAGGAGATAAAATTTTATACTATAATTGCAATAGAAGTGATTATAAAGGTATAATTTTTTTTTGAAAATCCCACAATGTTCAACACTTCAATTTCAGGACATAAAAGTGTTTGTGAGAGACAAATGACAAAGGTTAGAGGCAGTATTCATATTCAAGGAATATGTCCTTCAAGAATAACAGTAAAAATATAAACAGATGGGAAGCACCAGTATATCAATAACATTTCAGAATTAATTGATTCAAATCACTTTAGGCCTATATTCTGTAATATTTGTTGAAACAAATGTGAGGCATGACGATGAACTAAGAACAAAAAGACTATCAAAATCTCAACAAAACCTTCGGAGTTCGGAGAATGACTGTGATAATTTAATAATGAATGAGCCTTCAGGTGAGCCTGATATTTAAAATAAAATCATAATGCCAAATGCCCATAACTGTTTTCAGAATTAGAATTCACATCTTTTGAAGCATGCTCTTGATCTAATAATTCAGAATTCTGTTTCTTAAACATTGGATTTTTAAATTAAACCTTAATATATCTATATAATTTGTCTGTATCTTATTTTATCGTTTGGTTCATCTTTGCCATTATAGAATTCCAAGAAATAAAATCACTGTGTATGACTTTCCTACTCCTAGCTCCTTGACGAAAGAAAGTAGTACCTCGGTGCTTATACAATACCGGAGGAAAAGCTTAGTACATAAATACATTTTCATGCATATTTTATTGAACAAGTTATGTTTAGACATACATTTCTACATCGCTACTATCATTATAAATGATATGTCCCAAAAACATGAAATTATGATATATTGTTAAGTTGCTGATATTGAAGAATATTTAACTCATAGTGATTGTCAAATTAAAGCCATAAGGAACATACAACAGAGATTTTAGTTAATCTAAAATAAATTATGTTGAAAGGAATTGTCAGATAACTAAGCGGATTCTTTCAATATAACCAGAAAATATTTCTTTTTTCATTCAAATTTATTGTTTGTCGTGATGAAAACTAGTATAAACATCAGCATACTAATGACCGAAAATTTCGAATAACAATGATTTTTTCAGATCATAAACATTTTTTCACGTATAGCCCTTTACCTATAGATTCCATAGCCTTGTTAAGGCGATGTTCCTCCACGGTTTGTAGATTAATAACGGTTGCCTCGTAACTTTTAACCAATCATGACACGGCCAGTCGTGACGTCACAAGTATGCTGTTGGCAAATTCCGAGCATCTCCTAAGTAATAATTGAATTGTATATGTATATTATTTATATAGAACAATAATAATAGAATAATAGATTATGTTACAGTTTTTCTCATTTTTTTATAAAATCTTCTAGCTTCAATGGTGTCACGTTTTCTTTTATCCAATGAATGTTCTTCAGATTTCTTTGAATTAAGGTATTTTATCCTGATAAATACTCTCTGTCGAACAAATGAATAAATTAATTTTTTGGCAATGAGTGGTTCTTTTTTACTTATAAAATTAATTGTACGTTTCAAAATTTTTGTTTTAATTTTAAATTGATCTTTATGTACTTTAACGAACCAACTATTCAAACGTTCAACATCACTTTGCCAAGAAGATGAGGGCTCAGTTGAGCCACCAAACGAAAGGCTTTGTACCCATGATGGCATTGCATAAGAATGAAGGTTTTTTGCCTCATTCTTATACGTGTAGGTACCAAGTTCTAAAAATTCCTTATTGTGTTTTCTAGTCAGATATCCAGCTTTATATATCAAACCATCTTTTTCGCAAATTTGTTTGGTGGACATATCAGAAGAAGTTGTACTTAAAATTTCACTCATCGCTTCTTCATCGCTAGTATCTTTTGGTACAATTTGTTTCAAAGAATCAATACTAGCTTGTTTGAGGGCGTTAGCAAGTATAAACTCTTCTTGTTCTGTCTCCTTCAGCTGCTGAGTATTGGGATTCTTCTGTACTATCCCTGCATTTTTTCCCAAAAGAATCATCCTTAATCGATATATAGTATTAAGTGGAGCAGGATGGTCGTGCAAGCCGCCTCTTGATCTAATCTGAAAAGTTTAAAAATATTTTATTTCAATATACCAAGCTTTAATAAAAGATATAACTATACCTGGCAAAATAAATTTTCAAGA
Source organism: Cynegetis impunctata (assembly GCA_030704885.1). Classification (NCBI taxonomy): domain Eukaryota; kingdom Metazoa; phylum Arthropoda; class Insecta; order Coleoptera; family Coccinellidae; genus Cynegetis; species Cynegetis impunctata. The sequence goes on along the minus strand of JARQZK010002937.1, from coordinate 428,943 downwards.
CAATCCTATGGGTCAAGATATATGAGGCTTTATACCTTTCCTTCATGTCTACAAATAATTGCTTTAGAGACGATGTTGAAATAACAGCTGCCTTTTGGAATATCTGCACACTGTTTTTAGAAATTGCTCGCATGTTTAAAATGGTTTTCATTAGATGGTCTAAAACCTCATTTTGCATTTCTAATTTTTTTCCATATGCTACTTTAGAGTTGACTGTCTCTGAAGGACAATATGAATTTAAAATGTCAAACCATTTATTGATGAGCTCAATGAATTCTCCCACATTCTGAGCCAACTCTTCATTTGGTCCAGGGCAATATCTCTTTAAAGCTGTAGCTGTTGTATGAGATAACAGCTGAGCTGCTAAAGACACATTCTGTCTTTTTGCTTTTTCACAAGTAATATGTAATCGTGTTAACTTGTGGCATGAACTAATTTCACTTCTACAATCATTTATGGGAGCGGATCCTTAGTTATTATAGTCCCATCCTCTAAATTAAACCCGTGGTCAAGGAACCAATTTCTAATTAATTTAAAAGTGTAGGGTACATCAGCAAAAATAAATATTTTATTTCCTGTCACTGGATGAGCAAAATATGTATTATGAACTGTTATATTCATTTCTTTCCATAGTCCAATATTTCCACCTCCACAATCAGATACACATGCCACAACATCGTAGTTAATATTATTTAGCTCTTTAATAGTTTCTTTCAACAAAAACTTTATCATTTTGGTATCAAATCCGATAAATACTAGCTGTTTCCATGAGCTAAAGAGGCCTCTTGCCATTATAACCTGCATGTATGAATGAGGATCTACGATTTTATCCAGCTTCTGGTCATATTCGATAAGTGATGATACTTTAATTTCATCTTTCAATATTTCATGTTGCAAATAAATGTTCGATGCCCATCTTTGAAGTGTTGATATACCTGGCAATGGACATTTTAATGTTTCTCTAACATAAATATAGGCACGTTTGCTAAAAAAAGTTCGCTGGTCCATCTGGCTTTGGTTTTATTATTTAATAAAACTTCAATTTGGTTTTGTGTTTAAAAACCTCCTAAAAGTTCTTTTAGTTTTCCATCCAACGTATTTCGACTTTCATCAGCACTGAGTTGCAATTTCTTGTTTGTGGAAATAAGGTTTTCTATTTCTGCTTTGTCTTGTTGTGCTTCATTCTTTAATTTTTCACATTGTTCTTGAAGAGCGATATATTTTTGAAAGAAAATTTCATGTGGACTTGGATTATCTTGTATGCTGTTCGAACTACAAGCTGGCACATCCTGGGGGCAAATCAATCTGTTTGGCACCTTCATCTATTAATAGACTTTGAACAATTCGTTTTTCCTCTTTTAACTTCATTCTCTTACTCCTTTCACTAATATTCTGTTCAGAAGCCAATGGAAGATTGAGTGATGGAATAGCTAAAATATACACAATAAAACTCTTATTTTTTTCGGGCAAGATTTCATTGACAACTTACCTGTTTCTTTGAGTCTTTTTGGCAATTTATTTGTTATCTGAGCTTCAATCATGTCTTCATATTGATCCAGCGCAAAATGTTTACTACAGACACGTTCATTTTTTGGATCAAAGGGGCCTTTTCTTCGACAAAGACGAACCCATTGTTTTAAAAACTCCTTTTTTTTGGGGAAAGTAAAAAATCTTATTAATTCTCCTTCATTTTTGCCCTTTCACTGTTACTTTCACAAGTAGCCACACTACAAATTTTTCCAGTCATTTGTACAATAGAATAGCAAAAAAGCATTTCAAATTATAGAGTAAAAATTATTTATTATTACCTGACTCTCCGCGATGAAAGAAATATAGTACTTAGTTGAATTAAATTCAAAATAGTCTATAGATACACTAATGAAGTTTATAAATAAAAACAACGCGAAAACTCCGAAAACTTCAATTTAAACCACAATAATCAACAGTCGGTACAACAAAAGAAAACTACGGAAACTCGTAACGTAACGCGTAACGGTCAGCCTCTAGCATACTGGTGACGTAGCCTGTGACGTGTTACCCGCGATGTTGCCGGCAAAGTGAGGCAACCGTTATTATTCTACAAACCGTGATGTTCCTCTTCCAACTTTTTATTAGCATTTTTAGCGTCAACTAAGATTTGGCAACAGCGCTACCTCCACTCAACAACATTCCCAAAGCAGAAAGTCCAGCGAATATTGGAACTGAGGGTAGAAGACCCCCTGATTTTGATTCGAATGGAATAATTCCTGGTACTCGTATGTTTCTACGACCATCTGCTTTCTTGATTGCAAGCCTTGCTGCTCAAGTGCCTTAATGGATGATTTCCTTCAATACCTTCTCTTTTCAACATTTTGGAAACAGGGTTAATAACACTCATTTTGAACGACTTTTTGAGGCCCATTCCTAGTTAACGTTTAGCTTTCATAATTCCTGTAACCATAACAGCGTGAGATTTCTCTTTGAATTTAGCGTCCTTTGACTTCGTTCCCAAGCTTTATCTTCGAGAATTTGATCAGCTTTATGTCTAAAAGCTAGATCTTTGCTTTTCGAGTAGGAAATGTCGTGTTCTTTACAAGCTTCGTCGAGTTTATCAATCCCCGGATCACCTCTACGAAGACGTTCTTTTAACTTGGTATCTGGTCCACAATACGAATAACCGGGTAAATGTAACTCAATCCGCAATTTATTTATTAGTGTGTTGACAAGTCCGTCACCTACGAAAGTAAACATGATAATGAAATGACATCATTCAATTCGAACCATATATGTAATCCGACATTTGAATAAAGAAAAATTAAGTCTGGTATGCCCCTGTACATTTATAAATTATTTAACACAGAAATTATAGAAACAATATTGGCTGACACGTACATTCTACATAAATTATTCATAACAGGAAATTTGGGAGATTGTCGCAATAATTATGCGAGAAACATGACTATTTCAAAATATATTCTTACTAGTATTACAGATTCAAAACGAATTCATGAAATCAACCATATATTCGAAAAGACTCACATTCCAAGAAATGTTTCTTGCATGATTTCGCTTCTCAATATTATCTACTATTATCAATCTGATAAAGTCCCCTACTTCCATGAAATCATATTGTTTGTTCTCTTTAGCCCTTAAAATTGAATTGAGATGTAATTATTATGATAGCGAACGAATTTTTCAATTTGAATTTTTTTTAAAAACTTGGTAGAGCCGTGGACTCCAAATACTAGATACTGGGTTCAATTCTACATGCGGATTTCTTCAGTATGATTTTTTTTAAGCTTGATAGTGTTGGACTCCTAATATAGAGGTTTTAATTTGAAATTATTTTTTAAACTTGGTAGAGCCATGAACATAGTGTTGGACTCCTAATATAGATATACTGAGTTCAATGCCCGCGCTCGATTTTTCAATTTTTTTTAAAATCAGCTTTGTACGTGAACATAGTGTTGGACTCCTAATATACAGGTTCGATCATTGCGCTGGATTTTTCAATTTGAATTTTTTTTAAAGCTTGGTAGAGCAGTGATCATAGTGTATGAGGTGCAATCCCCGAGCTCGATTTCTTTAATTTTGAATTTTTTTTTTTTGAATCTACTTGGTACGTGAACGTCATCTATAAGCATGGACATCTGTGGAATTTGTCCAACGTCACCTGTTATCTTGGATTTGAAAGAGGAAGGACCATAGATTCGCCATCTTTGATTTAAACTATTGATCTGTCATACGTCAAATATTGAATAAGATTGCCCTCTGTTGAGAATGTTTCAAATGAGTAGGGATTCCTGAACTGTGTTCTGTAAGCAGTGGCTGCTCGTGAGATTTTGGTTTGAGGAGGCTACAAGAGGTGTTAAAAAATACACCATAGGCGAAAATTTTTAGGATTTCAAGGTCAAACGCCTTATAATTCAAAGAAAATCAAAGTAAAACAAGCACCCTAAGCTATTAATTTGTTTTCACTTTCGAGTGTCTACCTTGAGACCTACAACTCCTATTTACAATATTCACAAAAACTCTTCTCAGCCAATTAATCAATTTATCTATTCATCCATTTTTTTTCTTTCACAAAATAGGTACCTACCTACCTAATTAACGATTTTGTTAACAGCTGGCGAGAGCAAATAAAAAGTTATTACATATTTTTGAAGATTAGCGGGATTCTGCGATCTTTAACGTTAGCAAAATGATCTATAATATCCTCATAAAATTTTTTGTCTTTCGCCAAAAGTTTTACCAATTCCTTTTCAATAGACAACAAACTAATATTTTCCAAACGATCCTGACTCATTGAATTTCGTAAATAAGTTTTAATTCTCTTAAGAGTGGAAAACGAGCGCTCTACGGAAGCCGATGTCACCGGGATAGAAACAATTAGACATAAGAGTTTATAAACTTGGGGTAAATCTTGATTCAAATCATTATCAAAAAGGTATTTAATAGTCCTCAAATGATTTTCATTTTGCCCCAAAATTTCATTGTCATTATAAACAACACACAGTTCACTTTTTATGGCCACCTTATCAAAAAAAGTGTATTTTTGACATAAATTTTCCAAAAGGTTATCTGGAAAATCAGCCGAAAAAAAGTAAACACTGCTAACAAAATAATTTATTTTTTACCTGTGATCCGGTTAGGCAAGGATGTCTCTCATAATTCCTTGTATTAAAACCGCGGTTTTTTGTCTGTTACGCTGCACCAAATTGTTTAATTCAGGAGTAGATCGCAATGTTTTTATCAAAACTTTATCCTCATAACTTAGTGCACTAAAGTTATGGGATAACAAATATTCCACTAAGTCACCATTGAAATTTTTGAAATTAACTTCAGTAACCATACTCATTTTCAAACAATACGCGAGCAATATAAGTAGACAAGCTGTTGTCGGCCATTAGACACTACGATCATACTACGATTCAATTAATGCTTTCCAACGAATTCACTCGATGTCACGCGAAATTCTATAGTTGTGATTGGTCGACATTGTATGAGACTGGGCTCTATCGGTGTTGCCATTTACATGTGTTTTGCTTTTCTATTGCAATGAAGTATTCATTCGGAGTATTTGCACCGTTGTTTGCTTTTCTGTGGCAGGCATAATGAACGTTGAGAATATACCTTTCCATGCCTCCGCAGCGTTGCCACAAATCTTGAAATGAATGGAATGCAGTAAATGTAAATACCTTCTATCTTAATTAAGAAATTATATTATATAATGTAGGTTGAAAGGAAGGTTGGTGCATAAAATAATGTGATTTGATTTATATGAATATGCTGAATGCTGACTTCTCAATATAATATATTAGTGATACACGGAATATTATTGAGGAGGCTTAGCCTCCTTAGCCTCCTTTGACTAGCCGCCCCTGTGACTGTAAGTCACCTAACAAAAAGTAAGGTTAAATAACGTTAAAATTCTTACAAGAGTCTCAAGGGCCCCCATGAAATCTCCATATATTCCTATATATCGAACAATTTCAGTCGCCTGAGCCTGCCCAAAAACTCCTGGAGGTCCCCATCTACAATTTCAGTCCTCTAGACCCCCATGCTTATTCTCATAGCCTCGCGCATTCACCATCTTGGATTCAAAACAAAGATCTGCCGTACGTCATACATCTGTCATTCGAAACTGTCAAATGTCATTTTGAATCATAGATATCAAAGAGCATAGATCTGTCATACGTCGTACATCCCATCTGTCATTCGTAACTGTCAAATGTCATCTTGAATGATAGATATCTTAGAGCAGGGGTCTCCAAACTTTCCAGCCTTAGGGCCATACTGATTACTCCAGTAAGTTCCGAGGGCCAAAACCATATTATCGTTGTTGCCGGTGGTAAAAAGTGAAATAGTCCACTGATGAAAAAAAAGTCCGACAAAGTACGCAACGTTTAAAAAAGGCAAATCAGACTAAAGTCCGCAAAACGGCAACACTGCATATTATTAATTTTCCTGTCATTATCTGTAGTTTCTTGATTAGTCGTAGAGTACAAGCCATGAGGAGTAACGTGACACGACATCTGGTGGACACAAACGGAAATAGGTAGTACCTTCTATCGCTAACAGAAGGCGCTAATAGCACGTACAGAATAATCTCGTTGGTTCGAGAAAGTTCTGGTGTCTTCCACTCACTTCTAGATGGCAGTAATTGGAATATATAAGAAGGCTAGTGGCGAACCACAAGTCAGTTCCTATGATACTGTTGTGAAATAAAATAGTGCGTACCTCCTTAAAACGTATTTGTGCGTGTTCAAGTTTAAGACATCTATGTAACAGTATTTTGATTTGAATTGTTGCTTTTGTGTGTGATTTACTAGTATGGAAAAGAAGCGAAAAATTGATAGTGAATGCAGAAAATTCGTATTTCGTAATTGAGTCCAGTAACAAGGCGCTATGTTTGATTTGCAATGAAAGCATAGCCGTTCTCAAGGAATATAACATTAAACGTCATTATGAAACAAAACATTTTCAAAATTAATCAAAATATACAGGAAGTTTGCGGACAGAAAAATTCGAAGCTTTGAAGCGCGGATTGAAATCGCAGCAATCTTCATTTACAAAACTCAAAACTGAACAAGAGGCTGCAACTCGTGCCAGCTTTCGTGTGGCTCTTGAAATTGCAAAACGTGGAAAACCATTCACCGATGGAGAAATGATCAAAGAATGCATAATTGCAGTAGCCGAAGAAATGTACCCTGAAAAGGTAAATTTAATAAAAACTGTCAGTATGTCAGCAAATACTGTGACTCGAAGGGTAAAAAACATCGCTGAAAATATATCCTCTCAACTGTTCGACAAAAATGGACTTGTTGAGTGGTTTTCTTTGACCTTGGATGAGTCAACGGATGTGTCAGATACTGCTCAGGTGTTGATTTATATTCGAGGAGTAGATAAAAGCTATGAAGTGCATGAAGAACTTCTTGAATGTATAGTATTCATGGCACAACTACTGGTACAGATATTTTTAAAGGAGTTGAAATGGCCATTAATCAAAAGAACCTTCGATGGAAAAACTTGAAATGTATTACAACTGATGGAGGCAAAAACATGAGTGGGAAAGATGAAGGAGTGGTCGCTCTTGTGTCAAATGCTGTAGAAATTGACAGTGGTTCAAAACCATTAGTCTTACATTGTATCATTCATCAGCAGTCTTTGTGCAGAAAATGTTTGGATATGTCTGAAGTTCTGAAACCAGTCATATCAACTGTTAATTTTATCAGATCTTTTGGGCTGAATCACCGACAATTCCGACAATTTATTGAAGAGATTGGAGAAAATGACTCACCTTATCATACTGCTGTACGTTGGCTTAGTTGTGGAAAAGTCCTTCAGCGCTTTTTTGAACTTCGAGCAATGATCGAAATTTTTTTGAATGAAAAGCATCGCCCTCTTACTGAATTACACAACGCATAGCTGTGGAAGTTAGCATTCTATGTTGATTTGACAAAACATGTGAACGAACTGAATTTGAGATTGAAAGGAGAAAACGAGCATCTTCCTGATTTATACACTAATATCAAATCATTCCGGAAGAAATTGATACTGTTTCAATCACAATCACGAAGTAAATGTTTTTCACATTTTAAAACATGTGAAATATTCAGCCACACCACTGAGACTGAGTTTCCTAACGATTTTGCAATCGAAACTTTGAGTACTTTGAAATTAAATTTTGATACTCGTTTCTCGGACTTTGATGCCATTGCGAATCAAATTAAGATTTTTCAGAATCCTTTTGATACTGATATTGAAACCCTAGCCCCGGAACTTCAAATGGAAATGATTGATCTACAGTGCAGTGATATAATTAAGAACAAATATCAAAACTCATCTTTGTTGGAATTTTATAAGAGTCTTCCACTGACACAATTTGATAATTTGCACAAATTTGCTCGTGGACTGTTTCCTTTTTTTGGTACTACTTATTTGTGTGAGAAGACCTTCTCCAAAATGAAGTACACAAAAAATGTTTACAGATCTAAATTAACTGATGAGCATCTTAAATCTCTTTTAATAATTGGTACAAGTAAAATTAGTCCACCACTATCTCAATTACATAAATCTCATTAGTATTTCATATGTCATCATGCTTATTATAAGTTATGTTTTTATTTAAAATGTATAAAATGTAAGTTGGATTCATTTCAATAATTTGTTAGTTATTATATACTGAAGTTAAATTTTCTGCATATTGTACATGTCTTTACTCATTACAATTCTGTGTTTCTTTATTCAACTTATCACAAAAACAATAACAATAAGCCTACAACAATGTTATGAGTAGTAAGCCCATGACCATATCAATGTAGATGTCATATTAATAATTATTCAACATAAAATTTGAATACTTCATTAAACTAAATTTAATTTGCTATAAAAAATATGTTCTCTAAAAGGAGTTTTCAAGTATGCTAGCTCTCCGCGGGTCAAACAAAATCTGTCCCCTGTCTTAGAGCATAGATTTTTCATACGTCAAACATTCAAATTTTGAATGCGATTGCAACGCCCTCTTTTGGCGAGATTCTGAATGATGATAATATAGTGATCTGTCATCTTGGAACGCCCTATGTTGGTAAGGTTCTGAATAACGATAATACAGTGATCTGTAAGAACGCCATATGGTGGTCAGGTTCTTAATAATGATAATACCGTGTTCCGCCATCTTGGAACGCCATCTGTTGGCCAGGTTCTGAATTACGAGATTCCGTGGTCCACCATCTGGAACGCCATCTGTTGGTGAGGTTCCAAATTACGATAATACCGTGGTCCACCATCTTGGAAAATGGCCGACATCCGCTTAGAAACGTTATCCACGGCTGTTCGAATTTCCCGCCACAAAATGGCCGACTTCCGGTGCAGAACATACATGGCTTATCTACTTTCCAGAAGTGTTAGGACTAAATAGAGATGTTTAAACGGAAGCAGATTTGATCTGATTACTCCCAACGTTGTCGGTTTCGAAACAGGATGGAGTTAAATCACGACCAAAAATAGCTAGTTCTATCTGTTTAGCAACTTCACCATAACGAATCATTCAACCATTAAAATAATGAACCATAGACTCAGAAAGATCTTATGAAAATTATCATTACTAGATGTTCCACATAAAGAATTTACACGACTAGAGGACAATACTACGAGCCCTTCTCAACTCATCCACAAGGTTCCAGAAAACTATTACCGTAATAACTTTCGAATCACCTGAAATTTTTTTCATCACTTATTAACTTTTATCTGAATTTTGGCGACTGCAGTTTTGTAGTACTACTATATTTATTTTATTATTTACTAAGTTTCATCAGAGTGAGCTTTGACAAATTCTTGTACAAACAAAATTGATTTTCATATTGAATTCTTTCAATAAGTAGGTAATTTTCGGACCACAAAACAAAATCAGAATATATATATATATATATATATATATATATATATATATATATATATCTATATATATATATATCAATATATATATATATATATAAATATATATATTTATATATATATATATATATATATATATATATATATATATATATATATATATATATATATATATATATATATATATATATATATATATATATAAATAATAACTCATCTGCTTTTGAAGATTCTTGAATAACAAATAATAATACGATAGAAATGCATCTAACATAATACAAAACTATTCCCAATAGAAGCATGGGTTGTTATTAAGTGGAAAATTTTATTATTTGCACAAGCAGAGTGAGAGTGGAACACAGAAAGATAAGGAATATTTACTAGAATTTAAAGATCGCATTACATTTTAACAGATAAGTGAATGACAACAGGCACATATCTCTCTCAATTGCCAATTCTTGACAATGATATCACGGTTTCAATTCATCGAAACAATTGAACTATAATTATTTCAGATTGTAGGTAAGTTTAGTTGTCCACCTCTCTATCAACCAAAGTAGGATACAATAGTAGGATACACTGGCAATATGAGATAATCAACCAAGACATACTAGTCAAAATTCACCAAATTAGAAATATTGAATCAAAGTTTTTCAATATGTTAGGCATTGTCGAGATCTACTTAATAGTTTCGAAAAAATGATCTCTAATAATAATTTATTGTAGTGTATCATTCCACATAACTATATTTGTGGAATTCTGGACTTCCATTCTATGAAGTATCTGAAACAAAAATAAGAGAAAAAAGTTTGATTAGTAAACGGCAAGTTGAACAAGAAGGAAAATAGCTGAAAAAATTAAATTAAATGAATTAGTAGGATTGAATGGAAGTATCTGAAAAATAATAAAATGGGATTAGTGAATAATAAGTTTACAGTTTACAGTTGAGAATGGTAAGAGATACCCAACTAAACGACACATCGTGTATATTAATTATATTATTTCATATTTTTCTAACTTATTATACACTAATCCCATTTTATTATATTTCAGATACTTTCACTCAATCCTACTAATTCATAGAATTAAATTTTTTCAGCTATTTCCTTTTTTGTTGAACTTGCCATTTAATAACCAAATTTCTTACTTTTATTTTTGTTCCAGATACTTTTCAGACAATGGAAGTCCAGAATTCCACAAATACAGAAGAAACAATGTCCAAATCATTCAAACTAACACCGCATAACTATGTAAGATTTTCATTAGTAGTAAGTTATTAGAATATGCAAATATTTTTCAAAAATTATATTGTCAAACACGGTAACAGTAAATGATTTTTGCTAACAAATTTATTTATAGTAACCTTGACTATATATATATATATATATATATATATATATATATATATATATATATATATATATATATATATATATATATAAACTTGACATGTACCTAACTATGAATATGTGTATTTCGAAAATATATAAATTCAAATAAAATATCTTTACAATAACGTAAAAACATATTCAAGATATGAAAAGCCTTATGATTGTGTTAATTTTATATAGTTGCATATGTTTATCCTGTAATCTATAATGTCGAAGTGCAAAATTTGCTCGGGTGCATTTGGTTTCCTTTACTATACCAGAAAGCACGAAAGAACGCGCTAAAAAGTTATTTCATCTTACTCGACTTGTTATTAAGGACAATAATTATTTAAAAGTTTGCATTGTTGACAAGTCGATATATTATCTTTGTTATTATCAAAATTTTCGATGTTTCGAAAAAGCTTTTCTTTATTTTTTTGAAGACCTATCAACCACTGCAAACCAACATGTCAAATTACATTTGATTTTTGAGATATAACAGAAACTTAATATTTTTCGTATGGAAAATGCCATATTTCATTTTTTTCTTGAAATCTACATGAAATTTTCTTAAAAATGATGTATCACACGCAAGGTTTTCATAATTAATTTTCTCAATATTTCGCATTTTGAAATTACCACAATTGGCTGCGACTTTCATATTGTGGGTAACACAAGAAGATATAATTTTTTAAATCAAGTGAGTCATGCCTTCAAAACAGTGTTTGAAACTAAGTTTTATCAGAGTGAGCTTTGACAAAAACGAAAAAACAAAAAGTCTGGATATATCAACCTAGAACTATGGCATGGTAACAAAGAATTAGTAACTGTTATTTTCGAGCGAACATTTATCAAAATGTTTGAATATTTCGAAGAGTATAATATGATCAAGTGTTTCATAGAGGCGAATGAAAATATAGCTTTATCATTGCTAATGTATCATAAACGATATCAAAAGAGGATTCATCCGTCAAGTAAAATATTTAGCCGACTGAAGCAACCTAATAACACAAGGTCCATTTAAGAAGCCAAGACAAAAGACCTGTAGAAATCTGATGATGGAGAAATTATTATATTAATTGATAGTTTCACGATTTTTCGAAATCCTTCTTATTGTTGTTCTAGCTACTTCAGTATTCCATTCTATTGCTCTGGGGGATGTGTTCGAAGACATTATTTCACCCAAACAGTTAATTTCTCAAATTGTTTGTCTATCATTAGAGTTCTATGAGTTATTGGTCTTAATGCTCTTTCAATACAAAAAGATTTTCGAAAAAATGTGACTGAAACTTTTGCCAAATATCGAAAAAATGTACAGATTGGTTCCTAAGTTATGAGCAACAAACAATATTGACAAATTTGGTGAAACTGTATTTGTGGTTATAAAGGAGTAACTTCCTTACTATGTGCTGTCGATATTGACCGCGACTTAACTAGTAACATCCACCGCGACCTCCACCTCCACCGCGACCCACTGGTTGTGTTCGTACCCTTACGAATTGAATTGAATTTTGAGAACCACGCATTGAATAGCAAACCGAATTGAAAACTAGAAAATAATTCATTTTATTTTTAAATAATTTGCGAAGTAATAATAATAATAATATAGCTTTATTTCCGTTGAATGAATAGTTCAATTATGGAAAGTCAGGATAAAAATTCACCTATAGTATAGTAACACTTATCAGTGGATCGTGGTCGAGGAAAAAAAGTTGAAACCAACGAAATAACGTACCTCAACATCAACTGAATCCACTTAAAAAATTTCAACCGTACATTTTTCCGTAAGATCTTTCCTTTTCGAGATTTACAACTGATTATTAAGCTTAAAAAAAATCGCCAACTGACTTATTTGTGAGGTAAAGTCAAATAGAGTAACGATTTATATGCTACTACCGGTCTCATGAACGTTTTTTACGTGTGTAACATAGTTTGAGGATTACATCATCGAATTCTGCCTCTTAGAGCATATAGAATGTTAGATCTGTTTCGAACTTTTTTAAGTGTGTTTTGAATATCGAATCTCCAAGTATTGTGTTGATTGAAATAAGTACTACGGAAAAGCATGAAACCATGTTGAGTGCTTGGAATGATATTACGTGCATCGACAAAACTTTTAAGTCGCCGGCATATAATTCTTTCAAATGCCTTACCAACGACATTCAGAAGAGATATCGGCCTGTAATTATATGGGGATGTGAGATCTTTGAAAGGTTTCATCGCCTCGAAGGGGGTAGTTGGCTGAGAACGGCACGTGATATGCCGTCGCCGCCTGGAGTCGAGTTCTTGCCCGAATTAATGGCTTCCGCCACGATTTCAAGATCTATTGGGGAAATGAGTGGATCGTCTCCGTTCAATAGGCTTGCGAAATTGATGTTTCTGATATTTTCTGAATTTAAATAATTTCGAATAGCGGAAAGTGGATTTTGTGGAATTTGGAAAATAGTTTCGAAATGTTGAACAAATTTGATTATTCTAGGGGTTTTACTATAAATTGGTCGTCTCGAGATTTTAAAGGGAGTATTTGAACTTTTCTTGACAACCAGTCGATGGGAGAAAATGTTGTTGAAATTTTACTGCCACAATAGCTTATTATTGAAGTGCGATTTAGAAAATCGCGGAATGTCTCAGTTATCACCTTGGCGATAAGTTCCCGTTTTTCAGGGATAGGGTTATGAATATAATCAACGAGTTGATTCGAGGTAAATGTTCGCATTTTGATCCATCGCGATCCGCCAAACTCTCGTGTAGGACCTGGACTGGGGCAATTTTATGGGATTCTGTAAGGGGCTTCCCGACACTCAGGACATTTTAGTTCCCATGCAGGGTGCTTCCCCTTACAGTTGGGGCAGGAGGGATTTTGTTATTTTGGGGCCGGTTGAGTTTTTGTGCACACGAGGGTTTCTCTACATACTCGAGGCGGTCATGAGCGGTTTTTGAGCACGTTGGCAAAATTTGGAAATTGAAAGTGGAAGTTCCACTTCATGGGTGCGTTCGTAGATTGACAGCCCCTTTAATAAAAGTTCGTCAATCGCGTTTTTAGAGTAAGTTGTCACTCTGATAAGAGTGGTTTCTTTGTTTGTAGCTCTGAAGATAATTCTCCAGCATTTATTGAATGGAATTTTGTTATTGTTGAGAGCCTCCATAACTTCCTCGAGTTTATAGCTATGATCAACGTGTTTTATGACACAGAGATAGGAAATTTTGGGGGGAGCGATTTACTGCATTTTTGTTGATATTAAGATGATTTATAGGGGAAAGTGTAATGGAAGCAGGGTTACTGCATTCAATAAGAGCAGTCTTGTTGTAGTTGACTTTGAGATTAACTAAAGTAAACTGAGTGGTTTTTGAAACCCTGAAAAAATCTATTTGTGATTTGATAGTGTGCGGGATGTTTCGGACTACATATCGGAATACTTTAGGGGATTTGATCGTTTGATTTGTAGAATTAGTGGAAGAGATGGATGAAAATGATGAGTTGGACTCTGAATTTCTTCGTGAAGTAGAAAGTTGGGCACTTGGGAGTTTGGGATATTAAGAGTGAGAAGAGGAGAAATGAGAGATGTCAGAGCAGCACTCTTCTGACTCCTGATAGTCTGTTTCTCTGAAGTATCGCTCTTCGGAGTGGAGGACTTTCTAGGGACGGGGACGGGAGCAGGGGCAGTGGCAAGTGGCTTTTTACAACCACCATGTAACGCATGACGGTGAGATTATATATATATATATATATATATATATATATATATATATATATATATATATATATATATATATATATATATATATATATATATATATATATATATATATATATATATATATATATATATATATATATATATATATATATATATATATATATATATATATATATATATATATATATATATATATATATATATATACAGCAATAGGTAATATGAAATAAAGAAGTAAATGGAAAAGACTCACCCGATATACACTACACAACACGGTTTTTTTCTTGACACTTTGAGCGATGATATCACTGGAATTGAAAAAATCCTTTTCGTCGACCGTTATAAGTTGAAGATTATTCGAATAACGAATCGAAAAAAACGAAATTCTTTGTTTCTCTCGGTGGGTCATCAATAAAAATTGCAAGACATGAAAAAGTCTTCTGGATATAAAATAGTTTGCAAGCAGTGGCTATTTCTTCTTCCTATTGCAGTTCTCTGGATCACTTGTAGTAGCTCTCTCTTCGACGTCTCGGAGTGAAATCGACGAATTCTTGAGCGCACGTTGTATTTATACCGTTGAGTATGAAGGGGAGGGGCTGGTTCCACGTCGATCGATTCCAGGATATCCGTTGACATTACTCGTGTGCGTCTGAAAATTCTTTTTTGTTGAAATTATCCGGATGCTTGTGGATCTCGATGGCTTCACTGACCAGCCTGTTGTGATAGCCATTGACTGAGGCTAGTAGCCTTCAGTTCTCCAAATTTATCCTGTGGTCCCAGTTGGTTAGTGCGTGTTCGGCTACCACAGACTTTACAATCTGTCCTAGCCCACAGCTTGCCTTATGTTCTTAGAGTCTCGTTCTCATTGATCGCTTGGTAGTTCCGATGCACACTTCGCCACATGAACAGGGTATACGGTAGACGAAAGTGGATCCCTCTCTTCCCTCACGGATCTGATGGATTTTCCTTGTGGGTTTGAGAATTCTTCCTTTGTCGTGTCTCCTCAGAATCTTCTCAGATCTTCCAATCCTGCCTGTGACCACGGAAAAAAAGCAGGTACGCACGAGAGGTGGTGGGTCTTTGTTCGATTTCCCTTTGTCTTAGTAATCTCACGCACATTTGCGTGATCTGCTCGTAGAAGTTCCCTCTCCAGATGAAGTAACTTCCAGTGAGATAAATTTCAAAGAGCTTGCAGATGTCAGGAGGAAAAATCTCCCTTACCATTTCCATACACTCTTTAAGAGGTACCTTGGTGAAGAGAGAGTCGATGTCAAAACTCACAAGCTTATCGTCGGGTCCAACGTTGGTATCCTGAATCTTGCACACAAAATCGGCGGAGTCCTTAACGTAGCTGGTACTCTTTCCTACATGCGGTGTGACCAGTGATGCCAAATGCCTTGCTAGGTAGTATGTTGGTGATCCAGGGGCACTAACTATTGGTCTCAGCGGAACATTTTCCTTGTGAATCTTCGGTAGTCCATAGAGCCTCGATGGAACAGTTTTCGTCCTCACAATGCGTATTTTGATGTCTTCTGCTAGCGACGATGACTTGACGAGTCGGTTAGTGGGGGTAGTTTAGCTGGTGTCGAGTCCTTCTTCAGAGGTCTGTAATTCTCCAGATCCAATAGTTCCTCAATTTTCCTACGGTAATCCGCAGTTTCCAGAAGTACGGTGGCGTTTCCTGTGTCGGCTGGCAGTATGACGATATTCTCATCTGCATTCAGGCTCCGAACTGCTAATACTTCATTCCTGGTCAGGTTTTCAAAAAAAAAAGTTTTGAGAAAGCCACGAATGTCATGGCGAAACGTCAACTTTTTAATAAAATCGAGTTTATTAAGATTCAACAAGCCTGTTAATGCTAATAATTATCAAGAGATTAGAAATTGTTCACAGGCAACAACAATTCGAATAAGTTATTATATATATATATATATATATATATATATATATATATATATATATATATATATATATATATATATATATATATATATATTTAGCAAAACAATCATCGACAAATCAAAACACGAAAGAAAATATAATTTTATTCATGACAATTATCAGAAATACAAACATCTGTCATATACTTGCTGATAAAATTCAGGTTGACTTCTATATTATCTCCATCTAAACTTTAAAATCGATTAATAAGTGATACTGATAATATACAATGATTTATATATATATATATATATATATATATATATATATATATATATATATATATATATATATATATATATATATATATATATATAAATCATTGTAGATTCGTTGATCGTTTATCTGTATCACTTATTAGTCGATTGCAAAGTAGGTATATATATATATATATATATATATATATATATATATATATATATGTATATATATATATATATATATATATATATATATATATATATATATATATATATATATGTATATATATATATATATATATATATATATATATATATATATATAGAGAGAGAGAGAGAGAGAGAGAGAGAGAGAGAAAGAATGTGCTTAATCAGGTATGCAGGCTGAATAAAAGTGAAAACTCTTGTTTCTGTTCAAGCTTTCGAGTCTTTTTAGGCTCTTCATCAGGAACTCTACAATGATTGACAAAGAGATATAAACAACATTGCGTAAGGAATCGAAACAATTATTACTTACGAAAGTGAGGTTGAATTCAACCGGTAGAAACATTAAAAAATTACGCCGAACATCAACATAGTGTGGTAAAAACCAAACGTGTAACAAAATACAAACATGAGATGGTGTAAAATAACTAATTTTAATGAAAAATGCGAGAAAGAACAGCCAAAAATTTTTATATAAACGAAAAATGCAAGAAAGAACTCCCACATGACAATTGAAAAATCTAACGAGGGATCCCGCCAATCCCAACCATGACAAAAAACGTGAAATAAATGACAGAGCATAGTGCCAACATTAAACATATTCATGATCACGGTGTGCCAACACATGGAAAATCACTGTAAAAAAGACTGGTGAATAGAATTTTCAGCTCGAGAAGGAAGACTTAACAAATACGCATAAAATACACTAAGATTAGCGATATCAGCACTGGCATTCATAGACTTAGGTTCTTTAAAAATATAAGACATTTCCAGGAAACATCTCCTTTTCAAATATGATTCATGTTCCAAAATAGTGACATTGCTATAATCGGGTATGTGATGTTCATCTAAAACATAATCTGCTAAGATGCACGTCTTTTTTAAATTCCTAATATCTCCCCTATGTGATCAAATTATGTCCTTGAGTTTACGTTTAGTCTGACCAATATACTTCAAGTCACATTGTGAACAAGGTATGCAATAAACTACATTTGACTATTCCAAAATGGGGTCTTTGTCTTTTAATTTAAAAAAAAATATTATTAATTGTGAGTTGATTTCTATAATCAATCGTGATAGAGGGAAATTTCGAAAAAAAATATTTTTAATTATGACCCATTGAATTAATATAAGGTAAAAAAAAATGAAATTTTGAATTTTGTGAATTAAGATTAGGTGAAACATCAACAGAAGATAAAACGTAAATGGTTGCTCTACTGAAAATCAGTCCATAGATCAACTAACTTGGATAACCACTATTAACAAAAGGATGAGCAAGTTTTTATAAATTTTGGTTACGTAGAGAGATGTGGCTGCTCGTAACAACTCTGTTTTTCATGCCAATCACGAGGTTGATTTTTTGTTTATGTTGGTGGTATGAATCATAATGTAAGAATCTACCTGAGGCCCCAGGTTTAGTATACCAACTTGTAATGACCGTATTGTCAACCCTTCTGATCAATTTAGTATCAAGAAAGGGGACACTGCATACTTCATCTTCTTCCCCGATAGTAAATTTCAAGGCAACATGATAAGAGTTGAAAACCAGCAACGCCTCTTGCAATCTATACTGTGGAATACTCAAGATATCGTCCATGTAGCTTTTTAAAAAAGGAACATTAAATGGTAACTGGACTAGACAACTCTCAATGAGATCCATGACATATTGTGCAATAATTGGAGAAACTGAACTTCCCATAGGCATGCCCAGGATCTGCTTATAAAAATTATTATCAAAACTGAAAACTGTAGTATCATATAAAAAATCAATTAATTTGAGAAAATAATCTTGTAGAATGTTGCAATGTAAAGAAATCTCACCCCAGTGCTTAACAATAACATTATTAATTGCTAACATAAAAGAAATATTATTTAAAAAAAACAACGTCTAAACAGATAATTTTATAATCATGAGGAAGTTGAAATTCATTCATAAAGTAACTGAACTCAGAAGAATCTTTGACAAAAAAATTGTTATCTGAATTATATGAAATTGTGAGAAAATTAGTAATAAGTTGAGCTTTACCTCTATTGGGACTATCAACGCCAGAAATGATAGATCTTAGTTGTTAAATTGGTTTGTGGATCTTTGGAAGTCCATTAAATTCAGCCCTAAGACTGCTTGCCCGATTAAGCACATTCTTTTCTTAACTTAGACAGTCGTCTAACCTTAGCATTTATTTATAGACATGGGTTTTTAGCAAGACATCCAAATACGATTTGGTTACTTGAGAATTTTATAATAATTTCATTATAGTTGAATTTTCTGAATTATTTATTGAAAAACAATTACAAGATTCTTCACAATTCTGACAGAATACATTAATTCATTTATTTTTATTAATCTGTCTTTTGAACGCTTGTCTATATCCTGCACATGAAAGCCTACTCTTATAATGATACAATCAACAATGACATCTATCAATATTCAACACCCCTTCTCAATTTAAATTAATATATTCTATTTCATTTTAAATTGCATAATATACCTTTTATTCAAATAATCCTAAAAGCAAAATAAAAATCATAAGCAGATTCTTACTAAGACAACAAATAAGAGCGAAGAAAATTGAATTTTTCTTTGCCTAGTGACTTTGTGAAAATATCAGCGCAATTCTCTGATGAGCAAACATATTTAAACACAATTTCTTTCTTTAAATAGAGATCCTTACTGAAATGATATTTTATTTCAATGTGTTTACTCCGTTTAGAGTTTTCAAAATTCTTTATCATTGATATTGCGCTAAGATTATCAATTTTTAGAACAACTATTTCCGAATTTCCAAATTCAGACTTGATTCCTTTCAAATTAATTAATTCTTGAGCTGATTGATGATAACGCGACACAACTTTGTTTACGAGAATGCCAAGCTATGAGGTTCTTAGCATGAAAACATACGAAACCACTAACACTTTTTCGAGTAACTTTATCTCCTCCCCAATCTGCGTCGCACATGGCTTGTAACCTTGTATCGCCTTTCGCATAAGTTAATCCATAATTTTTCGTTGCACATATTGAAAATATCGTAATATTCGCTTTCCAGCAGTCCATAGGTTTATAGTTGGCTTTTCTAAATATCTACTTAGATATGAAACACTATAAGCTATCTCTGGTCGTGAAGTGACCGACAGGTACATAAGACTGCATACTAATCGTCTATATGGAACGTTCTGTATTATTTCTTCTTCGCCATTCACTTCAAAATTTACTATCATTCGTGAATGTGCAGAACGACAGTCTTTCATACCAAATTCATTTAACAATCGTGATATCATTTTTGTTTGAGTAATTTTAATTCCGCTTTCCATTTTGTTAAGTTCCATACCGAGAAAGGTTGACATATTAGTTACAGTTCTAACTTTGAATTCTTTATATAATTTTTTTATTAATGAATTGACTTGTTCTTCTGTTCCTGTAATAAGTGCATCATCTACGAATAATAATAAATAAACTTCATCTTCTATATACAAACAGTAATCACACTTAGATCTTCTGAATTTCAGATTGGACATCACCTCATTAAATTTTATATTCCAACACTTTGGTGAATTTCTAAGTCCATATAAAGAACGGTTTAGTTTCAAAACCTTTGATTTTGTTTCCAGGCCTTCTGGAGGTTTAATATATACATCAGTATCAAGTGTACCATTCAAAAATGCAGTTGGTACATCAAGTTGTTTCAATTTGTAATCATTTTGCACAGATACTGATATTAATATTCTGATTGTAGGCAATCTACAAACTGGTGCATAACTATATTTCTCTCCAGAATAAGGTACTTGGAATCCTCTGGCTACAAGTCGAGCTTTTTTAGTACCATCTTCTTTAACCTTGAAAATCCATTTAGTATCTATAGCAAATTGACCTTCAGGCAATTCCCCAGGACACCATGTTTGTAATTTTGCATGTGATTGAATTTCATTATTTATTGCCTCTCTCCATTCTTCTGACTCACAGGCTTGTTTATACGTTTTTGGTTCTTCTTCTGTTGCTGAGAGCAAACAATAAGCTGAATAAACTTCATGATCTTCTAGGTTTCTAGGTCGTACTACATTTCTTCCTGAATTTGTTGTTATTTTTTCTAACGGTAAGTTTTCTTCAATTTCTATGGAATCTTGTTTATTTACTTCTTGTTCATCATTCTCAATTTCATCAATATTGTTTTCTTCACTTGCTTCTGGTACTTCTATATTATTAATTTCATTCCCATTTATGAGCTTTTGTTCTTTTTGTGCATTTTCCTTAAATTCCATGAACAATTTATCAAATTGTACATCTCTAGTTTTGATTATTTTATCTTCTTCTGGAATATACAACCTATATCCTCCTCCACAATATCCTACAAACACAGCCTTATTCGCTTTTCGCTCTAATTTATTATGTTTTGGCAATAATATGCACCATGATCGACATCCAAATATTCTCAATTTATTGAGATCATTTCTACCATGCCAATTTTTTGAAGGAGTTTCGCATCTAGCAAGTGCAGTAGTTGGAGTTCTATTCAATTCATATGCGGAGCACTTCAGTGCTTCTCCCCAGAGATATTTTGGAATATTGGAATCAATTATCTTTGTCCGAATCATGTTAAGTAATGTTCGATTCATTCTTTCAGATTTTCCATTCATTTGTGGGCTATACGCCATTGTGTATTCCAACTGAATACCATTTTTTTACAGAATTGCTTAAAACATCTTGACGAAAATTCACCGCGATTATCCAATCTAAAACATTTCACTTTTACATTCAACTGTCTCTCAATATTAATCACATATTCTTTCAAATTATCCTCTGCCCCATTTTTATTTTTCAAAATTTTTACTACTACAAAATGAGAAAAATCATCCAAAATTATTTGAAAATATCTACCTCCATATATGGTACATGGAGTGATAGGTCCACATATATCACTGTGAATTAGTTCATCAATCGAATTTGATCGTTTTTCATTAATTGAAAATGGAAGTCTTGTTGACTTTCCTTCAATACATGTCGAACATTTTGACTTCGGGGTTTTTAAACCTAGCTGATGTAAAGCATCATATCTAACATAGCCCAATATTCTATGCCAAATTGTTTCATCAAATGTTATTCGGCTCTTTTCGTTATTGTTAACTGTATTTTCTGTATTCAATATAGGTATACAAGCCATTTTTATTCTCACATTTTAGAGAAAAATTTTTACCTCAAATTATTGTTTTATCCTATTTTACAATGATTCTATGTCCTTTGGATGTCAATTTTGATGCAGACATCAAATTATATTTAATTTTAGGTACAATTAACGCTTCAATTAACAAATTCCGATCTTGACATTGCACTTTAAGTATTCCCTTTTTATTTGCTTTCAAAATTGTCCCATTTGCAATGTGCACGGATATATCATGTGGTAATGTTTCTATATTAGTCATATGTTTTTCAAGATTTGCTTGAACAAAATGGTTACTGGCACCTGAATCAAGTACAAAGGTAATCTTACCTGATTCAATATCATTGCTCAGATTAGCAGCATATATAACTATAGAGTCTTCTCTCGTTTTCCCTGCAGTATTTGCTTGATGATTTTGGTGAGAGTTAAAATTAACATGTATAACAGTTTTTATTAGTACCTGTAACTTGAAAACTAACTTCATTATTTTCGATATTTTTATCATCTTGCTTGAAATTCACTTTTATTTCCTCATGCAAAAGTCTAGCTTTCACAAAATCCATTTTAACATCAGATACTGTTTCCAGTACTGTATCAAATCTTGAAGGCAATGACAGCAACAAATATCACACTCGATCACTATAATCTATATTTGAACCTATGTCTTTCAACTCTCTGATAATTGTATCGAATTTCAGAAAATGATCTTCCAATTTTTCATTAGTTCCGGATCTGAAGTTAAGAAGTTTTCTCCATAACGAAAGTTTAGTAAATGAACTTGTTCTCACGAAGATATCTCTTGATGCGTGTAATTGTTCTCTTGCACTCTTAGAATCTTTAATAATATCCAGATGATTGTCTGCAATTCCTTGTACTATAATTGATTGAGCTTTAGCGTCATTTTTCTCAAATTTATTTTTGACTTCCATAGTAGTTGTTGCATCATGTGGTGGTTCTAGAGCTTCATTACATTGTTCTCTTTTTAATATTGTAATTATTCGAAATCTCCAATTATTAAAATTATTTGCCTCAAGAACCGGCACTGCGTAGTTATTTATACTTGCCATTTTTCACAAACTTCAACAGTAATAATAATGTTCGAATTATTAACTTGGATAGTTTCACTTCACGGAATTCAATCTAATCTGACGAAATCTGGGCCCATAACCTATTATAATAATTTTATTATAGTTGAATTTTCTGAATTATTTATTGAAAAACAAATACAAGATTCTTCACATTTCTGACAGAATACATTAATTCATTTATTTTTATTAATCTGTCTTTTGAACGATAATGATACAATCAACAATGACATCTATCAATATTCAACAGAGAATGATTGAACTAAAGAATATGTCCAATGTTAATAACAAGCTAGCTGCTGTACGAAATAGGTGCACATTCCTAATTAAATGCAGAAAGAACATCATCCCACAGTTCATTACTAGTGGTATTAATAACATCACAAATCTCACTGTTAGGAGGACACTTCAAAAGACTACACAATTTAATAACAGGTTAAGGAAAAATCTTTTTAATTTAAAAATTAATATCACTCATGATAGTATTCATAGTTTGGAGAAGGCGCTGATAAGTACGAAATCTGAGATTAACAATCTCATACTTTTTGATATCGCTATAGATTTTTATAGAAGACAGTCTATTTCGTATAATCGACGCTTTTTCCAGATTAGAAGTACTAACATCCGTAAATTTAATAGATTGAAACAACATTCTTTTTTCAAAATTGTTACACCTTCTTGGCTTAAAAACTTAAGCGACACTGTCATCCCTCCTGAGATATCAAACTTTTTAGCATTGGGTCCTAGGTTTAGTGAGAAACCACAAATTAAAGACATTAATATTCCTAGATTATTAGCAGACGTTGATCTTATTTCACAACAAGCCCCAGTAGATGAAAGAAACATTGTTTTAGCACGAGAAACTAATATTATTACTAATTTAGTTCATTCCAATTTTTCTTTTAGTAATGATATTTGTAATGGTAACTATAAGTATAAACATTTTTTGAGTCATCACACATGAGCAATATACTTCTCTATCGTTAAACATCTTGGGTGACACAACTTATTATCATCCACTTAATAGAGACCCTTCTAATGCTATACAACAGAAGGCAAACAAGTTTGGTACAGGGTTTATAATGGTGTATGTAATAAATTTTATGGACTTCCAAAGATCCACAAACCGGTTTTACAACTTAGACCTATCATTTCTGGCGTTAATAGTCCCAATAGAGGTATAGCCAACTTATTACTAATTTGCTCACAATTTCATATAATTCAGATAACAACTTTTTGTCAAAGATTCTTTTGAGTTCAGTTCCTTTATGAATGAATTTCAACTTCCTCATGATTGTTGTCTAGCACAGTTACCATTTAATGTTCCTTTTTTTTAAAAATACGTGGACGATGTTATCTTGAGTGTTCCAC
Organism: Cynegetis impunctata; assembly: GCA_030704885.1. Taxonomy (NCBI): domain Eukaryota; kingdom Metazoa; phylum Arthropoda; class Insecta; order Coleoptera; family Coccinellidae; genus Cynegetis; species Cynegetis impunctata. Next base: position 404,549 of record JARQZK010002937.1, on the reverse strand, counting down.
AGGATAGATCAAAAGAGGTGTTGCTGGTTTTCAACTCTTCTCATGATGCCTTGAAATTTACTATTGAGAAAGGAGATGAAGTATGCAGTGTCCCCTTTCTTGATACTAAAGTGATCAGAAGGGTTGACAATACGGTCATTACAAGTTGGTATACTAAACCTGGGGCTTCAGGTTGATTCTAACATTATGATTCATACCACCTCCATAAACAAAAAATCAACCTCGTGATTGGCATGAAAAACAGAGTTGTTAAGAACTTGCTCATCTTTTTGTTAATAGTGGTTATCCAAGTAAGTTGATCTATGGACTGATTTTCAGTAGAGCAACCATTGACCTTTTATCTTCTGTTGATGTTTCACCTAATCTTAATTCACAAAATTCAAAATTTTACTTTTTTTTTACCTTATATTTATTCAATGGTTCATAATTAAAAAGATTTTTTTTTCGAATTTTCCCTCTATCACGATTGCTTATAGAAATCGACTCACAATCAATAATACTTTTTCTAAATCAAAAGACAAAGGCCCCATTTTGGAACAGTCAAATGTAGTTTATTGCATACCTTGTTCACAATGTGACATGGCGTTTATTGGTCAGACTGAACGTAAACTCAAGGTTAGAATTTGCTCACATAGGGGAGATATTAGGAATTTAAAAAAGACGTGCACCTTAGCAGAACATGTTTTAGATGAAGATCACATACCCTATTATAACAATGTCACTATTTTGGAACATGAATCATATTTGAAAAGGAGATGTTTCCTGGAAATTTCTTCTATTTTTAAAGAACCTAAGTCTATGAATGCCAGTGCTGATATCGCTAATCTTTTATGTGTATTTGTTAAGTCTTCCTTCTCGAGCTGAAAATTCTATTCACCAGTCTTTTTCACAGTGATTTTCCATGTGTTGGCACACCGTGCGGATCATCAATATGTTTAATATTGACACTATGATCTGTCATTTATTTTACGTTTTTTGTCATGGTTGGGATCCCTCGTTAGATTCTTCAATTGTCATGTGGGAATTCTTTCTCGCATTTTTCGTTTATATAAAAATTTTTGGCTGTTCCTTCTCGCACTTTTCATTTATATTAATTATTTTACACCATCTCATGTTTTCATTTTGTGACACGTTTGGTTTTTACCACTCCATTCTGATGATCGGCGTAAGTTTCCACCCGTTGATTTCAACCTCACTTTCGTAAGTAATAATTGTTTCGATTCCTTATGCAATGTTATTTATATCTCTTTGTTAATCATTGTAGAATTCCTGATAGAGAGCCAATAAAGACTCGAAAGCTTGAACAGAAACAAGAGTTTTCACTTTTATTCAGCCCTAAGACTGCATACCCGATTAAGCACGTTCTTCCCTTAACTTAGACAGTCGTCTAACCTTAGCATTTATGTATATATATTATATTATATATATATATATATATATATATATATATATATATATATATATATATATATATATATATATATATATATAAGGAAGTGGAAGACTCGATATTAGAAACAGAAAGTGCTATTTCAATGGTGTCGGACTGGCTTGGAAAGAATCACCTAGTCATGAATGCAGACAAAACAGAGTGTGTAGTTTTTAAGACAACTCATACAAAAATAAAAGTACCGGCCGGAATAAACATAATGGGAAAAACTACAGATATAAATTCACACATAAATTTTCTAGGAGTCACTCTGGATTGTAATTTGAGGTGGACCAAACAAATTGAGAATGTCAGAAAGAAGCTTAACTCTGTAATTTTTTCACTAAGAATCTTAACAAGAACAGTAGGTTTAGAGGTTCTCAAGATGGTGTACCATTCAAACTTCCAGTCCATATTAGGTTACGGTATTGTCATATGGGGAAACAGCTTGGAAATAAACAAAAATTTTTCTACTCAAAAAATAGCCGTCAGAATAATTCTACGAATGAAGTTACTCGAATCTTGTCGCGGTAAATTTAAACTATTGAACATCCTAACGGTGCCAGGATTGTATATTTATTGTTGTCTCCAATTTTTAATTAAACATAGTGAATATTTTCGGCATCATAGAAATGTTAATTGTACCAGAAATATTCAATATTTTCATGTCCCAAGTCATTCTCTGACATTATCAGAAAAAAACGCCAAGTATATGTGCATCAAACTTTACAATACTTTGCCACGTAAATATCAGATCATTGAAAGCTACAAACAATTCAAAAAAGAAGTATTTCAATATCCCATCAACATCGAGCCCTATGATATGCGTGAATTTTTTGAGTACAAACACGATCGAACCACGAATTGAGTGTCCTTTTGATTTATGATTTTTCCATCTTAAGTATGATCATAAATAATTTCCTTATTTGACTTGTTTTCTATTCAATGTTGTATTTTGATTATGAGAATAAAGACTATTATTATTATTATTATTATATTTATATATATATATATATATATATATATATATATATATATATATATATATATATATATATATATATATATATATATATATATATATATATATATATATATATATATATATATATATATATATATATATATATATATATATATATATATATATATATTTATATATAAGTAGAAGTGATGCACTTGAAGCCATTAAAATTGATTGATGATGACAGCTCAAGGTCATAAATCATGGACGGTCTATTGTTCCTATTGTTTGGGGGCAGGTGTGCGGTGCAGTCTTTTGTTATAACCGATCTATTGTTAGACCAGGTGTTCCTATTGTTTGGGGCAGATGTTAGGGCAGGACCGTATTAACTAATGATTGAGGGTCGTGAGAATTGAATATTTTTTACAAATTTAGACCAAAATTCGTAAATCGTATGAAATCCACCCCTGACATTAGATTCGATTAGTTATTCGATATGGCCAGGTATTTCTAAGAAAACACACACAAAAGGTTGATGCGAATATCTCTTCACAAAAGCGGGTGGCAAGTCTTTTGTTATACCAGATCTATTGTTAGACCAGGTGGTCCTATTGTTTGGGCAAGTGTTATACAGGACCGTATTAACTAATGATTGATGGTAGTGAGAATTGAATATTTTCTTCACAAATTTAGATCAAAATTCGTAAATCGTAAGAAACCCGGCTCTGACATTAGATAAGTTATTCAATGGGTGCAGGTAAAATTTCTAAGAAAACACACACAAAAGGTTGACGCGAATATCTCTTCACAAAAGCGGATGAAACCCGTCGCTGAGTTATTCAACGTGAGGGGACTGGTCCTTACAAAATCGTGGGATTTTTACCAGGTATTGCACAATTGATTATTTAGCAGATTTCATTCTCACTGAAATGCGTAAGCAACATTTACGTGTAATCGATATACAAACTTGTGATGAATTCATAAAATTGAGTTACAATGACTCACCCCCTATGTATGAATTGCTTGTAAAATATTATTACAATATTGAGAATATTGTATTGGATAGTGTAAGCTGGTAGATATGTTATTGTATATAAATATGATTAAATGTATGATATTATATAAAAATAAACTTAATCAGAAAATTTTTTTATCTAATTACAAACCTTTTTATTTGAAACACTAAATTATTAAAAAAATGTAATTTGAACCATTCGTTTACATGCATTATTACAGGTCTCTCATACTAGAGGAAAAAAGAGTACACATATAAATTTTTAAAAAACCTAAATCCCATGTGTGATAAATCAGTTGTAAATATCGTATATTATTACGATGAATGACGGACTGCTTTTTGAATAAAAAAACTTTTCATATGAAATATAGACAAAACCTCCTAGTGTTTAAAAATTATGATACTAATACGATCAATATTATATAAATAAAATGATAGGAAGTTAAGTATTATGTATTTGATTCAACTTAGATTATAAATTATAACCCATACTTTGTATGAAGTAGTAATAAAGTTAAATTATTAATTCATTCTATTATTCTACATTGAAAATTTAATAATTTTATAATTGTATGCATACTTTTAAACAATCACATACCTTGCCATGCCAAAAAAAAGCCCACACATATCTATACTAAACAGATAAAATTATTATTGAATATATGATTCATGCATTCATTGTATAAATGATTTATCCATGCGTTCAATTTGGTGAACATCGAAATTAAATAACTTATGCAATTTTTATAAGATTCATGAAATTTTTTCATGAATATCATCTGGAATATCTAATTTTTTGTAAAAACACGTTCGTACAATACGTTTTGAATAGGATTTGCATATCCTACCTCTCTTGTGGGTGTCTACGTAGCCAAATTTCAAGTTAATCGGGTGTATAATATATATATATATATATATATATATATATATATATATATATATATATATATATATATATATATATATATGTTAACGGTATACCTATACACCCCCTTTACGCTCCCCATCATTGATGTAAATATCGTATATTATTACGATGAACGACGGCCAGCTTTTTGAATAAGAAAAACTTTTCATATAAAATACAGACAAAATCTCCTAGTGTTTAAAAATTATGATGCTTATACGATACTTTAGAATGTTTCACTGTAGAAATAGAAAGAAATAATAATAACACTGTCTTGAAATTGCATATTGGTTTGAAATATGGAATAAGAGATTGCTTTTCAAATATAAATAATAGTATTCGACTTTAGAACTATGCAAATGATCAGTTGTAAATATCGTATATTATTACGATGAATGACGGACAGCTTTTTGAATAAGAAAAACTTTTCATATGAAATATAGACAAAACCTCCTAGTGTTTAAAATTTATGATACTAATACGATCAATATTATATAAATAAATTGATAGGAAGTTAAGTATTATGTATATAATTCAACTTAGATTATAAATTATAACCCATACTTTGTATGAAGTAGTAATAAAGTTAAATTATTAATTCATTCTATTAATTCATTCTATTATTCTACATTGAAAATTTAATAATTTTATAATTGTATGCATACTTTTAAACAATCACATACCTTGCCATGCCAAAAAAAGCCCACACACATCTATACTAAACGGATAAAATTGTTATTGAATATATGATTCATGCATTCATTGTATAAATGATTTTGTCCAGGCATTCAATTTGGTGAACATCGACATTAAATAACTTATGCAATTTTTATAACATTCATGAAATTTTTTCATGAATATCATCTGGAATATTTAATTTTTTTTGTAAAAACACGTTCGTACAATACGTTTTGAATAGGATTTGCATATCCTACCTCTCTCTTGTGGGTGTCTACGTAGCCAAATTTCAAGTTAATCGGGTGTATAATATATATATATATATATATATATATATATATATATATATATATATATATATATATATATATATATATATATATATATATATATATATATGTTAACGGTATCTCTATACACCCCCTTTACGCTCCCCATCATTGATGTAAATACCGTATATTATTACGATGAACGATGGCCAGCTTTTTGAATAAGAAAAACTTTTCATATAAAATATAGACAAAATCTCCTAGTGTTTAAAAATTATGATGCTAATACGATACTTTAGAATGTTTCACTGTAGAAATAGAAAGAAATAATAATAACACTGTCTTGAAATTGCATATTGGTTTGAAATATGGAATAAGAGATTGCTTTTCAAATATAAATAATAGTATTCGACTTTAGAACTATGCAAATGAAAAACGCTATATAAAATATCGAACGAACATAAATGTTAAACTTTTTCATATAGGTAAGAAACTCACATTACTTTACTTTCCACGACCCCCACCATTCCTCCATGCTTACCTGTTATTGTGCAATCTCCGAAAATTACCGAAGAAACCCGAACTAATGTCCACGATTGTTGTGAATAAAAGCGTGTAAAATATTAGAAATAAAGATATCCGGTAATTATAAACATATAATAGTACCTAGACCTCCAAAATGAAATTGATGCATTTCATATTGCTTTAATCATTTATATTGGCCAAACTCATAAACTTATCAATCAAAACTGTTATTCAATCAAATCTTTTTACATGTAATTACGAACAAAAATCTGAAATTTCATAAAACCTATTAGGAAATTATATGAATATAAATAATTAATTGAATTTATGATTCCTGGTTACTTTTTACTAATGATTTGTATATTCAATTTGGTGAGATTGAATAATTTATTGAACTTTTGTCATATAAGATTCACAAATTTTTTTATGGAAGAACAAAATAACTTAAGTAACTATTTTCCTATAAAATGCATGAAATTCATCAGATCCATCAGATTTTATTTCTTTGATTGGGCAGAATGCGAAATTTTTTATTATAGATCTCATATTTTCTTTTTTTCTGTTTAATTTTATGTATACATTTGTACATATATTCAATTTGGTGAGATTGAATAATTTATTGAACTTTTTTTCATATAAGATTCACAAAATTTTCATGGAAGAACAAAATAACTTAAGAAACTCTTTTCCTATAAAATGCATGAAATTCATCAGATCAATCAGATTTTATTTCTTTGATTAGACAGAATGCGAAATTTTTTATTATAGATCTCATATTTTCTTTTTAGACAAAACCTCCTAGTGTTTAAAAATTATGATACTAATACGATCAACATTATATAAATAAATTGATAGGAAGTTAAGTATTATGTATTTAATTCAACTTAGATTATAAATTATAACCCATACTTTGTATGAAGTAGTAATAAAGTTAAATTATTAATCCATTCTATTATTCTACATTGAAAATTTAATAATTTTATAATTGTATGCATACTTATAAACAATCACATACCTTGTCATGTCAAAAAAATCCCACACACATCTATACTAAACGGATAAAATTGTTATTGAATATATGAGTCCTACATTCATCGTATAAATGATTTGTCCATACATTCAATTTGGTGAACATCGAAATTAAATAACTTATGCAATTTTTATAAGATTCATGAAGAACAAAATAACTTAGGGAACTTTATTACAGAAAATTTATTTATCTAATTACAAACCTTTTTATTTGAAACACTAAATTATTTAAAAAAATGTCAAATATTAGGAGTAAATAAAACGTAGACGCTAAATGTATACGATTGATGAATATCTTAAAATCATAACATTACTAGAAATACTGTTTTAGAAAATATAAACATGTATTCGATTAGGAAAGAATAAAATATAGAGGATAAACATATCCAACGATAAGTATATTTTTATGAAATGAAAGAATTCTTTTTGAATATAAATAATTTTATTTGAATTTAGAACTCTACATATGAAAAACGCTGTATAAAATGGTGCTCAATGTTTTTTCTGAGAAATTGTTCAATTACTTACGCAATTATTAAATCTGGTAAAACATATGAATTACATAACTTGCTTGTGAAACATAAAACTACTTTTTGAAAGATATGAAACTTTATTACCAAATTTGGCAGAAAGTTCATAAAATATATTTCACAACTTGAAAAGTTGGGTAGGCTATCGAAATTTTCAGGAAGCAGACGTCTTTTATTAAATTGTACCGAATAAATTTTAGATTCTGGTTGCTACACTATATGACTTTTTAGGAAGTTTTTCCCGTCGATCGCAAAAACTGTTGAAAAAGATTTTCCGAAATATCATTACATACCTTTGAAAGTACTATCATTACTACAATTAGATGACCATTAGCTATTTTCTAGTTTTAATTTCAAAAATTGAATTTACGTATTCTGCAAATAACCCGTCCTTTTGTTTCTTGAAAAATCAAAATTGATATGATTGAAACTTTTTTCGTATACATGAAACGGTTCGAATGCTTAAATAGACTTTATGGAACTTTTTTTCATATAAGATTCACAAAATTTTTTATGGAAAAAACAAAATAACTTTGCATGCAATAAGATGCCTGAAATTTTTTTCATCAGATTTTATTTCTTAAGACTTGCTCAGGGAACGCATTCATAAGTGAAAAAAATTTGAATTTGTATTATTTTATCATTGACAGTTTACACGCGATCTAAGTTATATTTGATAAACTCACTAGAACGTATGCTAATCTGTGAAAAATGTTAGTATGTTTCTTTGCTATTATTGGTGGTTTCTGATGATGCCGTCCTCGTTGAATACGCTGATTGTTCACCTGCTTCCAAGTTGGTTGAAGTGAAGTGGAGGGAGTCTCTATGAACCAACCTCACCACTTTCGACTAGATATGCACGTTTCTGGTCGATCACAACAATAAAGTTCTTGCACGTTTTCGATTAATGTTCACTGGTCCGTATTTATTCGGATTTATTGATCAATATCCGTATCGATGGATCAAATGTTAAGCGTTATAGAGTTGTGGACTGTATATGTACGTTTTTTATAGATAAACACCGTGGTGTATTTAGATATATATTTTATGTTAAAATCGAGATGATATATACCCAAGGGTGACTATTTGCAATAGAATGTTCTTTGTTACTATCTCTTAGCGTCTCTCGTTCGTATTTTCGCTACCTGCTCCTACCATCGCACACCCTAAAAGCCAGAGCAGGGATAACAATTTTTAGCGTTCTAACTTATTTCTTCGTTCAAAAATATTTTTAATCATTGCAACAGGTTTTTGTCCTGATATGCGACACTTTTTTGCCAAAAATATCTGAGCGATGCAAAAAAAAAATGAACATATGCATAGTTTAACTGTTGCAATGATTAAAAAATATTTTTGAACGAAGAAATAAGTTAGAACGCGAAAAATTGTTATCCCTGCTCTGGCTTTTAGGGTGTGCGATGGTAGGAGCAGGTAGCGAAAATACGAACGAGAGACGCTAAGAGATAGTAACAAAGAACATTCTATTGCAAATAGTCACCCTTGGGTATATATCATCTCAATTTTAACATAAAATATATATCTAAATACACCACGGTGTTTATCTATAAAAAACGTACATATACAGTCCACAACTCTATAACGCTTAACATTTGATCCATCGATACGGATATTGATCAATAAATCCGAATAAATACGGACCAGTGAACATTAATCGAAAACGTGCAAGAACTTTATTGTTGTGATCGACCAGAAACGTGCATATCTAGTCGAAAGTGGTAAGGTTGGTTCATAGAGACTCCCTCCACTTCACTTCAACCAACTTGGAAGCAGGAGAACAATCAGCGTATTCAACGAGGACGGCATCATCAGAAACCACCAATAATAGCAAAGAAACATACTAACATTTTTCACAGATTAGCATACGTTCTAGTGAGTTTATCAAATATAACTTATATCGCGTGTAAACTGTCAATGATAAAATAATACAAATTCAAATTTTTTTCACTTATGAATGCGTTCCCTGAGCAAGTCTTAAGAAATAAAATCTGATGAAAAAAATTTCAGGCATCTTATTGCATGCAAAGTTATTTAGTTTTTTCCATAAAAAATTTTGTGAATCTTTTATGAAAAAAAGTTCCAAAAAGTCTATTTAAGCATTCGAACCGTTTCATGTATACGAAAAAAGTTTCAATCATATCAATTTTGATTTTTCAAGAAACAAAAGGACGGGTTATTTGCAGAATACGTGAACTCAATTTTTGAAATTAAAACTAGAAAATAGCTGATGGTCATCTAATTGTAGTAATGATCAAAACTAAATATATGGAATAGTACTTTCAAAGGTATGTAATGATATTTCGGAAAATCTTTTTCAATAGTTTTTGCGATCGACGGGAAAAACTTCCTAAAAAGTCATATAGTGTAGCAACCAGAATCTAAAATTTATTCGGTACAATTTAATAAAAGACGTCTGCTTCCTGAAAATTTCGATAGCCTACCCAACTTTTCAAGTTGTGAAATATATTTTATGAACTTTCTGCCAAATTTGGTAATAAAGTTTCATATCTTTCAAAAAGTAGTTTTATGTTTCACAAGCAAGTTATGTAATTCATATGTTTTACCAGATTTAATAATTGCGTAAGTAATTGAACAATTTCTCAGAAAAAACATTGAGCACCATTTTATACAGCGTTTTTTCATATGTAGAGTTCTAAATTCAAATAAAATTATTTATATTCAAAAAGAATTCTTTTATTTCATAAAAATATACTTATCGTTGGATATGTTTATCCTCTATATTTTATTCTTTCCTAATCGAATACATGTTTATATTTTCTAAAACAGTATTTCTAGTAATGTTATGATTTTAAGATATTCATCAATCGTATACATTTAGCGTCTACGTTTTATTTACTCCTAATATTTGACATTTTTTTAAATAATTTAGTGTTTCAAATAAAAAGGTTTGTAATTAGATAAATAAATTTTCTGTAATAAAGTTCCCTAAGTTATTTTGTTCTTCATGAATCTTATAAAAATTGCATAAGTTATTTAATTTCGATGTTCACCAAATTGAATGTATGGACAAATCATTTATACGATGAATGTAGGACTCATATATTCAATAACAATTTTATCCGTTTAGTATAGATGTGTGTGGGATTTTTTTGACATGACAAGGTATGTGATTGTTTATAAGTATGCATACAATTATAAAATTATTAAATTTTCAATGTAGAATAATAGAATGGATTAATAATTTAACTTTATTACTACTTCATACAAAGTATGGGTTATAATTTATAATCTAAGTTGAATTAAATACATAATACTTAACTTCCTATCAATTTATTTATATAATGTTGATCGTATTAGTATCATAATTTTTAAACACTAGGAGGTTTTGTCTAAAAAAGAAAATATGAGATCTATAATAAAAAATTTCGCATTCTGTCTAATCAAAGAAATAAAATCTGATTGATCTGATGAATTTCATGCATTTTATAGGAAAAGAGTTTCTTAAGTTATTTTGTTCTTCCATGAAAATTTTGTGAATCTTATATGAAAAAAAGTTCAATAAATTATTCAATCTCACCAAATTGAATATATGTACAAATGTATACATAAAATTAAACAGAAAAAAAGAAAATATGAGATCTATAATAAAAAATTTCGCATTCTGCCCAATCAAAGAAATAAAATCTGATGGATCTGATGAATTTCATGCATTTTATAGGAAAATAGTTACTTAAGTTATTTTGTTCTTCCATAAAAAAATTTGTGAATCTTATATGACAAAAGTTCAATAAATTATTCAATCTCACCAAATTGAATATACAAATCATTAGTAAAAAGTAACCAGGAATCATAAATTCAATTAATTATTTATATTCATATAATTTCCTAATAGGTTTTATGAAATTTCAGATTTTTGTTCGTAATTACATGTAAAAAGATTTGATTGAATAACAGTTTTGATTGATAAGTTTATGAGTTTGGCCAATATAAATGATTAAAGCAATATGAAATGCATCAATTTCATTTTGGAGGTCTAGGTACTATTATATGTTTATAATTACCGGATATCTTTATTTCTAATATTTTACACGCTTTTATTCACAACAATCGTGGACATTAGTTCGGGTTTCTTCGGTAATTTTCGGAGATTGCACAATAACAGGTAAGCATGGAGGAATGGTGGGGGTCGTGGAAAGTAAAGTAATGTGAGTTTCTTACCTATATGAAAAAGTTTAACATTTATGTTCGTTCGATATTTTATATAGCGTTTTTCATTTGCATAGTTCTAAAGTCGAATACTATTATTTATATTTGAAAAGCAATCTCTTATTCCATATTTCAAACCAATATGCAATTTCAAGACAGTGTTATTATTATTTCTTTCTATTTCTACAGTGAAACATTCTAAAGTATCGTATTAGCATCATAATTTTTAAACACTAGGAGATTTTGTCTATATTTTATATGAAAAGTTTTTCTTATTCAAAAAGCTGGCCATCGTTCATCGTAATAATATACGGTATTTACATCAATGATGGGGAGCGTAAAGGGGGTGTATAGGGATACCGTTAACATATATATATATATATATATATATATATATATATATATATATATATATATATATATATATATATATATATATATATATATATATATATATATATATATATATATATATTATACACCCGATTAACTTGAAATTTGGCTACGTAGACACCCACAAGAGAGAGGTAGGATATGCAAATCCTATTCAAAACGTATTGTACGAACGTGTTTTTACAAAAAAAATTAAATATTCCAGATGATATTCATGAAAAAATTTCATGAATGTTATAAAAATTGCATAAGTTATTTAATTTCGATGTTCACCAAATTGAATGCCTGGACAAAATCATTTATACAATGAATGCATGAATCATATATTCAATAACAATTTTATCCGTTTAGTATAGATGTGTGTGGGCTTTTTTTGGCATGGCAAGGTATGTGATTGTTTAAAAGTATGCATACAATTATAAAATTATTAAATTTTCAATGTAGAATAATAGAATGAATTAATAGAATGAATTAATAATTTAACTTTATTACTACTTCATACAAAGTATGGGTTATAATTTATAATCTAAGTTGAATTAAATACATAATACTTAACTTCCTATCAATTTATTTATATAATATTGATCGTATTAGTATCATAAATTTTAAACACTAGGAGGTTTTGTCTATATTTCATATGAAAAGTTTTTCTTATTCAAAAAGCTGTCCGTTCAACAATTAGCAGATATGACCGCAATAATACAGCGCATGGTGGAACTCTGATTTTGTCCTTGGACGACAACTTTTCATCTGTATCCAAATATGATTTCTTACTGGCGGAGACTATATTTGAATTCTCAATAGTACATAACAAAAACATTGATTTGTTCATTGTTTGCATTTATAGAACGCCCACGTCAAATGTACAACTTTTCCTAGACTACCTTCTTAATTTGCTTGACGCATTGCCTGTAAAAAGTAGGAAAATCGTATGCGGCGATTTTAATATTGACTTTGCTGCTACATGTGCCTCTCGGAGATCTTTGGTAAATATTTTAGAATCATTTTGTCTCACTATGCATGTGGATTCGCCAACTCGAATCACCAAAACTTCTTCTACAATCATAGATTACATTGTTTCTGATTTTATTCCCCTTAATGTCGAACACAGGGTAATCAGTACGGACCTCTCGGACCATGAAGCGGTTCTTGCCAGTTTTGTGATCCCACAGACAGCTCCAAAACAAAACTGTCGAATGGGTCGAATTTATTCTCAAAAAAACTTTAATATGTTTTATAATGCATGTCTGTTTACTGATTGGCGTGGTCTATTTGAAGATACCGACTCTAAATTTTTAGACTTCATTAATAAGATGATTAAGTGTTTTGATACAGCATTTCCCCTTCGCAAAATAAAAACTAAGCGTCACAAATCTTGGACAACTAAGGGAATTCGAATTTCATCTAAAAATATGAGATCGCTAATGTATATTAAAAAATTCATAGTTAACCCCTCTATATTGAATTACATTAACAACTATAGGGCATTATACCGCAAAATCATTAAATCGGCTAAGCACAACTTCTACAATGTTCGCATCTCACAAGCTTCGAACTCTTCCAGAGAAACATGGTCTATAATAAATGACTTGAGAGATAAAACCCGTTCCTCATGCTATGTTGATCCCAGCCCTGATGAACTGAATAATTACTTCGTGAATGTATGTAAGAATATCAATTCAAATATAGTTCCGAGTTGTGATGCTCTCTCCTTCCTGCTACCATCTAAAAAGATTATGGACAGTTTCTTCCTGAGACCAGTTGACACACATGAACTGATGCAAACCATAAGCGATATACAAAATAAAGATTCATGTGGAAATGATGGCTTATCCATCAAATTATTTTTAAACATACCTGATACAGCCATCAACATTTTAGTCTCGTTGATTAATGAATCTTTTGAAGTTGGTCTCTTTCCCACTTGTCTGAAAACAGCCATTATTATCCCACTCCATAAGGGTGGAGAAAAAACTAAAACTTGTAACTATAGACCTATTGCTTTATTGCCTACCTTATCGAAGATAGTCGAAAGGCTCATGAAATGCCGTCTCTTACCCTTCCTTCTCAAACATAATATTCTTACAGCACAACAGTATGGCTTCTTACCCACAAAATGCACTAATGACGCAATGTTTTCAGTTCTAAATGAAGTATATACATCACTCAATGACAAACTGTTCACAACTTCAGTTTTTTGTGACTTCGCAAAGGCCTTTGATTGTGTTAACCATGCAATTTTAGTACGAAAACTTCAGTTTTATGGCATACGTGGGTCTCCTTTAGAATGGTTTAAATCTTACCTAACTAACAGGCAACAAATAGTACGAGCAAATGGTAAGAATTCAATAAATCTACCAATAGACAGTGGGGTACCTCAGGGCTCGGTTTTAGGACCAATTCTCTTTCTTCTTTTCATCAACGATATTGTGGACTTGAAAATAAGTGGTAGAATTACTTTGTTTGCTGATGACACCAGTGTAACTTGGAGTAACTCTGATATACAAGCCTTACAGTCAATTATAAGTAATGATTTGATGGCTATTAAGGCCTGGTCTGATTCAAATGGACTTTGTTTCAACACAGATAAAACTGTAGTAATGTCTTACAGAGGAACCCTACAACCTGTTACCCTAAACAATAAAACAATTCAAACAGTGAACTCAGCGAAGTTTTTAGGTCTTTATATTGATGAGTCGCTCAAATGGTCTACTCATATAGACATATTAACAAAAAAATTATCTTCTGCATGTTTCGCCATTAAAACGGTTTCTAGAGAGCTTTCAATTTCTGCTGCGTTGTCGACATACTTTTCTTTATTCGAATCACACCTTCGTTATGGTTTGCCATATTGGGGTTCATGCAGCCTCTCCCACTTTGAGTCTGTTTTCAGATTGCAAAAGAGAGCAGTTCGTTATATGTTTGATCTGAGCAGAAGGACACATTGCGAATTCTACTTTAAAAAATTCAAAATTCTAACTCTTCCTTCACTATTCATATTCGAATCCGTCTGTTTGGTTCGCAAACACATTCATAACTATTCAGAAAGACCAAATCATAGATATCCCACAAGAAATTCAGATACCGATATTTATTTAATAACGCCCACCTCCGTCTTAACAAAAAACTCCTTTACCTACAATGCCGGAAAGTTATACAATCATCTACCATTGGAGCTAAAATCCTTGAGTACGTACAATAAGTTCCGAAGTTCAACTAAGGCTTTTCTTTTGGAGAGACCATTTTACTCAGTGGCAGAATTTTATTCTGTAACTGAATTTCACAATGTAACATAGACCCTTGAGATCCACATTTAGTAGCAACATATATTAATGTTTTGTTTTTTTTTTGTAATATACAAAATTTTATATCTGTATAATAAGTTTAGTTGACAAATATGTTGATTCTTAACATATGTTTATACATAATCGACTGATAAATGTTTTTCTATTTTGTTCTTCTATTTAATAGATTCTTGTTTTGTTCAACGATTGAAAGTGTGTTTTGTTTAATTAGTTATCATTGTTAAATTTTATTTTCAATTTTTTATAGGTATGTGCTTTGTCGACAAAATTTTGTAATTTTATAAGACAATAAAGCTGTTTCTCTCTCTCTCTCTCCGTCATTCATCGTAATAATATACGATATTTACAACTGATCATTTGCATAGTTCTAAAGTCGAATACTATTATTTATATTTGAAAAGCAATCTCTTATTCCATATTTCAAACCAATATGCAATTTCAAGACAGTGTTATTATTATTTCTTTCTATTTCTACAGTGAAACATTCTAAAGTATCGTATTAGCATCATAATTTTTAAACACTAGGAGATTTTGTCTATATTTTATATGAAAAGTTTTTTTATTCAAAAAGCAGTCCGTCATTCATCGTAATAATATACGATATTTACAACTGATTTATCACGCATGGGATTTAGGTTTTTTAAAAATTTATATGTGTACTCTTTTTCCCTCTAGTATGAGAGACCTGTTATAATGCATGTAAACGAATGGTTCAAATTACATTTTTTTAATAATTTAGTGTTTCAAATAAAAAGGTTTGTAATTAGATAAATGAATTTTCTGATTAAGTTTATTTTTATATAATATCATACATTTAATCATATTTATATACAATAACATATCTACCAGCTTACACTATCCAATACAATATTCTCAATATTGTAATAATATTTTACAAGCAATTCATACATAGGAGGTGAGTCATTGTAACTCAATTTTATGAATTCATCACAAGTTTGTATATCGATTACACGTAAATGTTGCTTACGCATTACAGTGAGAATGAAATCTGCTAAATAATCAATTGTGCAATACCTGGTAAATATCCCACGATTTTGTAAGGACCAGTCCCCTCACGTTGAATAACTCAGCGACGGGTTTCATCCGCTTTTGTGAAGAGATATTCGCGTCAACCTTTTGTGTGTGTTTTCTTAGAAATTTTACCTGCACCCATTGAATAACTTATCTAATGCCAGGGGTGGATTTCATACGATTTGCGAATTTTGGTCTAAATTTGTGAAAAAAAATTCAATTCTCACGACCATCAATCATTAGTTAATACGGTCCTGTCTAACACTTGCCCAAACAATAGGACCACCTGGTCTAACAATAGGAACAAAAGACTTGCCACCCGCTTTTGTGAAGAGATATTCGCATCAACCTTTTGTGTGTGTGTTTTCTTAGAAATACCTGGCCATGTCGAATAACTTATCTAATGTCAGGGGTGGATTTCATACGATTTACGAATTTTGGTCTAAATTTGTAAAAAATATTCAATTCTTACGACCCTCAATCATTAGTTAATACGGTCCTGCCCTAACATCTGCCCCAAACAATAGATCTGGTCTAACAATAGGAACAAAAGACTGCACCGCACACCTGCCCCCAAACAATAGGAACAATAGACCGGCCATGATTTATGACCTTGAGCTGTCATCATCAATCATTTTTAATGGCTTCAAGTGCATCCCTTCTACTTATATATATATATATATATATATATATATATATATATATATATATATATATATATATATATATATATATATATATATATATATAACTGAGATTGAATTCTCGCACATCACTTGGTGAAACATTATAAAGAATAAAGTATAAACTTTAAAATAAAAACACTTGGCTTATGTTTCACAATATAAAAATAAACGAAAACGGTACCTTGAATTTCTTAGACGTTCAGATTGCTAGGAATTTGAATTCTCTTACTTTCAACATTTATAGAAAACCAACCTTCACAGATACTTTAATTCACAGCGACAGTAACCAACACATTAAAATAAAACTCAGTGCTTTTCATTCGTTCATACATAGGTTGTTCACGATTCCATTATCGGAAACAAATTTTCAAACTGAAGTTAATACAATTAAATTATTAGCCATCAATAACGGTTACAATGAAAGTCTTATCGACAAGCTCATTGGGAAAAAATGAAGAAAGTATCTGTTGCATTCAATATACCCCACGCAAACTATTAATGAAGAACAAAAATACTTCCCAATAAATTATGTGCCTAATTTGAGTAGCAAAATTTGTAACAGACTATCGAAAAATAACGTTAAAACAATTTGTACAAATAAAAGAAACTTGAAGTCACTCTTGGTCAATAATAAAGAAAAATCTAACATCGGAGAAAACAGTGGTATTTACAAAATATTTTGCGACGAATGTCCTGCTTTCTATATTGGACAGACAGGAAGGAATATAAATATTCGTGTTGAAGAACATAAAAAGTCAATTTTACAAAACAAAAATACCACTGGCTTCTCTGAACATTGTATAAAATTCAATCACTTCCTGGATTTCAACAAAACCAAATTGTTACATTCAGGTAACAAGGGTAAACGTCTTGACCTTCTCGAAATTATCGAAATAAGTTCCGCCCATAATAGTCAATTACCCCTTGTAAACGAACAAATTGATTTTCAGGTATCACCTTTGCTTTTGTCTGTTTTATAAATTACGATGCAATACTCTCCTGTTGTCAGTCTTGATAATGAGTTCATAGCTCGAAACATGTCGACTTTTTATTACTGCTAAGTTCAGTAACTAAAGATTTTTTTTTATATTGTGAAACATAAGCCAAGTTTTTTTATTTTAAAGTTTATACTTTATATATATATATATATATATATATATATATATATATATATATATATATATATATATATATATATATATATATATATATATATATATAAGGGCTAGTCAGATGGTTCGCTAGCTCTCCTACTATATTGAATATTCTGACTACATCATGAGTCCAAGATTGTATGATGAGTCCAAGATATGTATTACCTGTATATAACGATTTGATCATTCAATTTTATATTAAGGTTTTCATTCTTTTTATCACGGTATTTTGGGGAAAACACCAAATACACTGTTTTTTCTTCTTTTATAATTTATTATGAGTAAGCCATTCTGAAAGTATCTTTGATACTTTATTGATGCATTTTAGAGCTGTTCTAGACTTTCGTTGTGTAACATGAGCATAGTGTCATCCGCAAACATATTCTATTTGAAGACTAATTGATTAGGCTTCCAAGGAAACATGGTCTATTATAAATGATTTAAGAAATAAGTCTGTATTTCCAGTTGACGACTTACCTAGTCCTAACGATTTAAATGATTATTTCGTCGACGTGTGCAATACAGTTACCGCTGTATTAGTACCGACCCATGAACCTCTTTCATTCCTGCCTCCCTCTGCCAATGTCGTTTCCAGCTTCTTCTTGAGTCCTGTCGATAAGCAGGAACAAAAAAAATACTACTGATGCTATGTTTTCTATGTTGAGCAATATCTATTCATCCCTCAATAACAAGCACTACACAACTACGGTTTTCTGTGATTATGCTAAAGCATTTGACTGCGTTTGTCACCAAATTTTATTACGGAAACTGGAGTTTTATAGTAGGTATTCCACTACACTGGTTCGAGTCTTATCTTGGAAGTAGAAAACAATTTGTAAGGACCAATAACTCCTATTCTGCTTGTAAATCTATCACTAGCGGTGTCCCCCAAGGTTCTGCTTTAGGCCCTGTCCTCTTCTTGTTATTTATAAATGATATTACGTATCTGAAGAGATAAGTGGAGAAATTACGCTTTTGCGGATGATACGAGTATTACTTGGAGCAATCCTAATTCTGCGACGCTATACTCTGGAATGACAATTGATCTTATACTGATCAAGTCCTGGTCTGATGCAAACTTACTTTGCTTCAACGTAGATAAAACCGTCGCCTTGTTTAATAGAGATTATACCCAGAATCTATTCCTGCAAAAACAATGCCATTAAAATAGTCGATTTTGTCAGATTATTAGGCCCCTTTATCGACAATAATCTCGAATTTTCACAGCTCGTGCGTGTCTTACCTAAAAAATGATCATCGGCCTGTTTCGCCATTAAATCCATCTCAAGTGAATTAGATACGGCATCTACAAGAATTGCTTATTTTGCATTGTTCGAATCTCATCTTCGTTATGGTCTTCCCTTCTGGGGTTCATGTAATTCTTCACAACTTGACACCATTCTCAAATTGCAGAAGAGTGCAATTCGTTACATGTTTGTACTAAAAAATAGGGCTCATTGCAAACCTTACTTCAAGAAAAATGGAAATTTGACGCTTCCTTCTTTATATGTACTTAAAGTATTTTCATGGCGTATCCTTGGTGTCACAGTACCGGTATTCCAGCAGATCTTCAGAACATCATGTTCACCTCCCTATTCCTTCCTCTGAATCAACAAAAAAGTCCATCATTTACAATGCTAAGAAAATTTACAATCACCTTCCAGAGGAATTAAAATCTATAACTTCCTTGACCAATTTTCGGAAACGAACTAAAGCTTATTTTCTTTATAGAAGTTATTACTCTATAGAAGACTAATATTCTGAGCATTGATTCATCGATATGACCAAATTGAATAGAACAGGCATCAGCTTCGATTGAGGAGGATTTGAACTCGGTTCTATTGTAAAGTTTGTATATATTTTTCATGGAAATGTGTGATTTTTATTTCTAGGTATTAAATTGTTCAGTTTGTTCATTGATGTGTGTTCATTTTTATGTTTTACATTTTTCATTTTCTATATTTCTCGCTTTGCCAGTAAAATGTATAATTTCAAGACAATAAAGCATATTTGATTTGATACTTGGTGAAAATCCATAACAATAATGTGAATAAAACTTTGGTTCTTGATTTTCACTTTATTTTTTCAAACATAAAAATTGTTTCCCAAACACAGTGGCTTCATCAGATGGGTAATTCGAACTATCATTACAAATGGAATATATTAAGAATCTATAAATATGGTAAATACACATGGGGATGATCAAACCTAAACGTAACCAATTGGCAGGTAGATAAAAGTATGACAGTGGGTAAACATAACAGGTGCAATGATTCAATATTTTACTAATATGAATTTAACAGAGAAGAATTATTAATATCTAATTGATCGTTTCATTAATCATTGGAACTTTTTCTAAGTTCTAAGTTTATAGCCTTTCTTTTCTGTATCTATTACATACGATATAATATCATAATCTGCGTGACCAACAGGTGGTCCATCTATATGGGCTTTTTCATTATATATCAATCATTTGGTCTTGATAGTTAGTAGAAGGGCTTCACCGAAAGTCGTAATTCATGACGGATAGTGAAAGGTGAAGGTCGTTAAATTTAATTGATGCTGACAGGTGAGGGCAATAAAATTTTATTGATGATTACAGGTGGGTCGTTAAATCGTGATTGATGGTGACAGGGGTGTAATTAATTTTTGATTGATGATGACACATGTCATCAGAAAGATGATTAGATATTTTCGAAAAGAAGTGAATACATTAAATCTGATTGATGTGAAAGTTTGTCAAAGGTGAATAGATAAGTTATTAATTAGAAATTGAGAAAAATTCGTTTATCGTTCGTAGGAAGATTCTGTATTTTCGGAATCAGGACAGGCATGTGTAAAAAGGTTGTGTTAGATAATCTATTCATCGGGGGTTGAAAAAAATCGTGATGGGAATTGAATATCTCAGTCTTCATTTTGGAGGATGAGTATTGCAGAACGGGTGGAAATAGCTATTACATAAATACAGTGTGGATATTTTTCGTCATCTTTCTGTTTAGTTCAGAGAAATTCTCATATATTAATAAAATAACGTAAAGTTATCTTAATAACTTAAAGATTAAGAATAATCATACGATGAACAAATATTTTTCAAAACATAACTTCACTAGAGCGTATCTTTTAAAAATACTCTGTTTGATTAGGAATAAATAAAACGTAGATGATGAACGTATACGATTGATAAATATTCTAAAATCATAACATTACTAGAAATACTGTTTTAGAAACATATAAACATGTATTTTATCAGGAAAATATAAAATATAGATGATAAACATTTACAATGATGAATATTTTTTTCGAATTGCACAACTTGCTCGTAAAACATAACATTACTAAAACTACTTCCTTAAAGATATAAAACACTCTCTCGAGATTGTATATTTTTTCGAAATATGAAATTAAAAAATTGTTTTCAGATATAAATAATTTCATTTGAATTTAGAACTCTGCATATGAAGAAATGCTGTATAAAATGTAGCTAAAGAATAATCATATGCAATGAACAAATATTTTTCAAATCATAACTTTACTAGAGCGTATCTTTTAAAAATACTCTGTTTGATTAAAAATAAATTAAACGTAGACGATGAACGTATACGATTGATAAATATTTTAAAATTATAACATACTAGAAATACTGTTTTAGAAACATATAAACATGTATTTGATTAGGAAAAAATAAAATTTTGAGGATAAACATATACAATTTTTTTTTTAATCACCTAACTTTCTTGTGAAACATAACATTTCTACAACTACTTTTTCAAAGATATAAAACTATTCAGAAAATTTGTTTATCTATTTACGAACCTTCTTATTGGAAACATTAAATTATTCTTTTTTCAAAAAAATTTAATTGTAATTTAAACATTATAGGGGAAAAAAAAGTGTTCACGTATGAATTTTTAGAAAACCTAAATTACATATGTGATGAACCAGTTGTAAATATCGTATATTATTCGGCCAGCTTTTGAAAAAGAAAAACTTTTCATATAAAATATGGATAAAATCTCCTAGTGTTTAAAAAATTATGATGCTAATACGATATTTTAGAATATTTCACTGTAGAATTAGAAAGAAATAATAATAACACTGTCTTGAAATTGTATATTGGTTTGAAATATGGAATAGAAGATTTCTCTTCAAATATAAATAATAGTATTCAACTTTAGAACTATGCAAATGAAAAACCGCTATATAAATGTAGCTAAAGAATAATCATAGACAATTTAAACAAATAATTTTTTTAAATCACAACTTTACTAGAACTTCTTTTTTAGGAAACTTTGTTTGATTATGAATGGATAAAACGTAGACGATAAACGTATACGATTAATAAATATTTTTAAATCATAACATAACTAGAAGTACTGTTCGAAAAACATATAAACCTTTATCTGATTAAGAAAAATAAAATATAGAGGATAATCATATACAACGATAAATACTTTTTTCAAATACACATAACTTGTTCTTAAAACATAACATGACTTAAACTACTTTCTGAAAGACTCTAAATTAATTTCCAGAGAATGAGCATTATAACGTGGTTAAATCAATATATTTATATTTGAAGAGAAATCTTTTGTTCCATATTTCAAACCAATATACAATTTCAAGACAGTGTTATTATCATTTCTTTCTTATTATACAGTGAAATATCCTAAAATATTATTATTATCGTCATAATTTTTTAAACACTAGGAGATTTCGTCTATATTTTATGTGAAAAGTTTTTCTTCTTCAAAGGCTGGCTGAATAATATACGACATTTACAACTGGCTTATCATACATGTAATTTAGGTTCTTTAAAAATTTACACGTGGACACTGTGCTATAATGCAAGTAAACGAATGGTTGAATTACAATTTCATTTTTTCAAAAAAAGAATAATTTAATGTTTCAAATCAGATTGTAATTAAATGAATGAATTTTCTTAATAGAGTTTTATATCTTTGAAAAAGTAGTTTTAGAAATGTTATGTTTTACGAGGAAGTTATGTAATTTAAAAAAAATATTTTTCATAGTATATGTTTATCCTCTAAATTTTATTTTTTCCTTATCAAATTCATGTTTATATGTTTCTAAAACAATATTTCTAGTAGGTTATAATTTTGAAATATTTATTAATTGTATACGTTTATCGTCTACGTTTCATTTATTCCTAATCAAACAGAGTATTTTTGAAAGATACGCTCTAGTAAAGTTATGATTTGAAAAATATTTCTTCATTCTATATGACTATTCTTTAGCTTCATTTTATACAGCGTTTTTTCATGAATTCAAATGAAATTATTTATATTTAAAAAGAATTCTTTCATTTCACATTTCAAAACAATTTACAATCTCAAGACAGTGTTATCATTTCTTTCTAATTCTACAGTGATATATTCTGAAAAATCATATGAGCAATAACCATTCAATATGAAATATAGAAATAACAAACAATATTTACCACATATTGTAACAAAGCACTTTTATCTTTCGAATATTCTGTTTGTTACTCATTTTCAATAAGACCATTGTTGACACAAGCCAGTCAAATCATATAGCTTCCGCGCAGAAGAACCGAATCTCGCCGAATTTAACCGACTGGATCCTCTATAACAGGGGTCACCAAATGGCGGACCGCGGTCCGCATCCGGACCGCCGATCCATTTTGTGCAGACCGCGAGAACACAGCAGCTTGCACTACAGAATATGTAATTTAATAAAAATTATTTCCCGCATTGACGGACGCCGCGACGACCACGTGTGGAACGGACCGCGATGGCCATTTTATTTCTTAAAACGGACCCCGAGCGAAACTAATTGGCGACTCCTGCTTTATAACAAGCAGCAAGGTCAGCCGTGCGAACCGTGCAGCAGTGAACAGTTAGACTAATATTGTAAGTTCAGTGATGAAAGGTGGAGGGGGGGCATCGTCTCCAAGGTATAGTGCCGGGCCAGTGCAGTGAGTTGGGGGCATTCGAGACCAGACCACCGAGGAAGCAGCATCGCCCTGGGAAAGCGGTGAATTCGACGGCAAGCGACTGAAACTGAAGACGACGAGGAGTGAAGAAGGACCTAGATGGGCTGAGAGATTGTCCATCAGACACGTTCTTCATCGGTTCGCTAGTAAGGAGCAGCGCCCAACAGAGGACGGCACGGTGAGATGGAAGCGGATCGTCAGGTTCGAAGACGAATGATGCTCGTTGCAGACGACGAGAGTGAAGATGGATATTGGATCTCGATGTCGGAGTAATGGCCATTGCAGACGACGAGTGTGAAAATGGATGTTGGATCTCGAGGTCGGAGTGATGAGCATTGTTCAAGTTCGAACCAACCTGGGATGAAGCGAACATACTTCCAGTCGACAGAGAATGCCACGGGCAGTCGTCAGGTATGTTTACTTGATTTCAAAATTAATGCGACGCGACGCAGAGAGATATACACTTGGGTCTTG
>JARQZK010002937.1:372500-377500 GCA_030704885.1 Cynegetis impunctata | reverse complement strand
TTCAATGAGGTTTCTGATAGTTGTGATATGAACTTTGATACATTTTCAGCCATAAGTCGAGTTTTATTGATGTATCTGGATAGGAAGACATAAATTGAATTGGGTTTTTATCGTTTCTCAAGTATGAGCTATGAAACTGTTTTAATATCTTAATGTTCTTTTTCTTTGTTATTTTTAAAATTCATTTTCAGTTATTGTAATACTGAAAAGAAAATTCATTTAGTTATTTAAGAATATTTTCTGTGACTGGGTTTTCCTTTTACCTGTAGGAAATAAAAGCCATATTATTATTTTTATTATATATAAGTTTTGACCTTGGAAATAAGATGAACATCACATTTTCCAATAAAGTTATGTTGGCGAAGATACATTTCTTCATCTCCTCACTCAATCGTGCCAAATTTTCACAACAATTACTCACTTCAGTTCTACCACTTAGAAAAATATTCCATACCTATTCGTTTTAAATATCACTTTTTCCACACAATCTCAGTATGTTCCATAAGAATGTATTAAACAATTCTCATACAATAATCAGTACAATATCTTGGATTTAATAGTACACGCATGAAATTTCATCACAAATTCCACAATCTCTCCCATGAAGATTATATATATATATATATATATATATATATATATATATATATATATATATATATATATATATATATATATATATATATATATATATTTAGTGAAATAAAGTAATTTCGGCAACTGTAGTATCGACATTGTGAGAACAATGGTTTCTCCATCGTCTACTATTTCTGATTTTTTAAATTGGAAACACAATTAGCACACAATTTTTGAAGATATGAATCTAATATAATCATCCCTTCCAGTTGCCCAACTGATTAGCATAAACTGTCTCAGAGAATACGATATCGCTGCAAATTCGAAAACGAAAATACATAGCCGATTTAGTTGAACCACATTATATATTATGAAGTATAAACTAACACTGTGTTCATCTCATACATAATATATAATGAAAATGAATTAATGTAGTAACATAGTCATTGGCAAACAAAGTACAACACTATAATATTCAAGGTCATCAGCGATCGATCAAGATCGAAGTTACACCCACTCTATGTTTATTCACCGACCAAACAAAACCAAGTTCGCCCCCACCTGAGATTTATTCAATATGACCAATCAAAATCAACGTTATCCCAAAAATAGTTATTTAACTGATCAACCAGAATCAAGTCATCCCCTCCACCGCTTCAATGTAATTTGTGTGCTGTGCAGCCCCATTCTCCAACTACTTACCTTGGTAACATTATAAATGCATTCATGAAAGTAAACAAGAAAAAGAGTATAATTTCCAAAAATATATTAATACATAAACAGTAGTATATATTTCAAGCCTAAATAAGTAAATAAAGATCTATTTTTTAATTCTAATTATCGAACACAATACTCATTCTGAAAATTTAGACATAACGAAATTTTTCCAAACCAAATCAATACTGTAATAGTAATTATGAAATATAACGAAATAAATTAATATGAAATGAGTTCGATACACTACGCTAACTGTCATTTGATAATGCTTCCTCTTCTTGACATAGTGAAATTTACCCGTTGCAGGATTCTGAAAGGAATGAAAGAATATGCAACAAGCTGGGAAGTGTACATGAGTCGGGGTTTCAAAAACCTTTTGATAAATTAGCCAGCAGAACTACTAGGCCTTATTATATTTATCTTGTTAGGCGTGAACATATTGCTCAAATCCATCCTGAAACGATAAAATGAAAAACTAGAATAGATAAAATTCTGATAAAGCAAGATTATGTACAGGATGGGCCAATTTCAATGGGATTTGGGGGGTTTAGGGTCTTCTAGCATAGATAGCCAAAAAGTAATAGATATATTCTGGGCTGGATTTTCGAGACAAGTTCAAATATGAAAACCGATTTTTGATACGTCAAGTCGTTTTCGAGCAATAGGGGTATTTTGAAAAATGTGCATTTTGTGAAAAGTCGCCATATCTTTTTATTATCAAACTTTTCAATTTCTCGAAGAGGCCTTTTTTCAGTTTTTTGAAAGGCCACCACTGAAATCCAACGTCAAATTACATTCAGGTTTTGAGATATAACACAAACATGATATTTTTCTTATGGAACATGCCTTATTTTATTCTTCTGTTAAAATCTACATGAAATTTTCTTCAAAATGATGTATCATACGCAAGGTTTTGATTATTGGTTATTTCAATATTTCACGTTTTTAAAAATTACCATAGTTGGCTGCCACTTTGACATTGTGTGTACCACAAAAATCATTTGTTTAAATCAAGTGAAAAAACACCGTCAACACTGCCTTTGAAACTGAATTTTATCAGAATGAGCTTTGACGAAAACATAAAGTCATCGGGTATGTCAACATATAAATATTGGCATGGTCTCAAAGAATTACTTACTATCATTTTCGAGCAAACATTTATTAAAATTCAATATTTCGAAAAGTATGATATGCTCAAGTGTTTTATAGAGGCGAATGAAAATATAGCTTCATCATTACGAATGTATCATGAGCGTTATCCAGAGAAGAGGAAACTTTCGGGTAAAATATTCAGCCGACTAAAGCAAAA
Organism: Cynegetis impunctata; assembly: GCA_030704885.1. NCBI lineage: Eukaryota > Metazoa > Arthropoda > Insecta > Coleoptera > Coccinellidae > Cynegetis > Cynegetis impunctata. The sequence continues at coordinate 374,898 of JARQZK010002937.1, read as the reverse complement.
CCTAATACCACATGGTTCATTTAAGAAGCTAGGGCCAAAAACCAATTGAAATGTAATGATAGACAAATAATTAGAGAAATTGACAGTCATATGATTTTTCAAAATCCTTCTTACTGTTGGTCTAGTATTCTATTCCATAACTCTTTAGGGTGTGTTTGGAGAAATTTTTATTTCGCCAACACTGTCAATTCCTCTGATTATTTGTCATCATTAGATTCTTGAAGGTTATTGGTCTGGGCTTCTTAAATGAACAATATGATATTAGGTTTTGCGTCAGTGGGCTAAATATTTTACCCGACGGTTGCTCTCTGGATATCGCTCATTATACATTCGCAATGATAAAGCTATATTTTCATTCGCCTCTACCGCCTTGAGCATATCATACTTTTCAAAGAGTTCGAAAAAAAAAAGCATCGAAATATCCACATCTACCCCAGACGGCAATTGTTAGAAATGTTAATTTGTTTATCACGATCGATGGAAATTGATAGACAGACTGTTTCGCCCTTATTGGGGCTCATCAGTATCATCCATCCATCGAAAGTGATAACCAAACCAACTTTTCAAACGGTTTTATATTTTCATTCTAGCAACTTAATGGCATATAAATATGACACAACGCCACCAGTCGGAAACAATTGAACCGCATCTTTCAGACAGACGAAAACATTTCGGCAACGAGAATTCGTACGTCCGGAACACCCGAAGGTGGCTACTATATCTGCCAGGGTAAAGTTGACACATCAATTCTGTAGCTCGAAAACCACTTGATGTATCAAAAAGCAGTTTTCATATTTTTGAACTAGTCCCGAAAATCGAGCCCAGGACATGTCTATTAGTTCTTGGCTATCTATGCTAGAAGTACCCCAAACCCCCAAATCCCATCGAAATTATCCCACCCTGTACATTGGAATCTTTCAGAACAGTTATGCTAACGAAAATGTATTTCGATATACTAAAACTACAGTCATTCTTCTGCCATATTGAAAGTCATGAATTTCCACGAATTAACTTGGATAGTGTTTTAAAGAAACACTGGTAACACATCAATTTGACCTTGCGGTATTTTCTATTTCCTTGAAAAAAAAACCTTACTCAAAAGCATAACAGACGCATTTAACAAAACAACATAGAACACTGCGATATAATTTCCATTTCATGAATTACAAAGCTACTCAATAGTTTGTTGCAAATTTTTGAAAAATTACTTACTTTGTTTTGTATTTATTTCCACCTAGATTACTACGACTGTTCATTGATCATTCAAAATGTCCAACAAATTCACGATTTGAAATGGAAATAGCAATATATGAAGTGAAAAAGGTTGAGCGTACCTGTTTTTGTTGGAATTCAATGAATATTGGAATGCAAGTTTGTATTCAAAATAGATAGCGTGTTCATTTGAATTACTTTCGTATTTCTCTAACTTCGAGTTTTAGTCCAGTAACCAGAGGTAAAAAACTGTAAAACCGTGGAATTTTGAGAATCAACACCGATTTTGATAAAAATTTGGATTTAAGCTCTATTTACCCTCTTCTTCAAAATCTATACTCCGCCGAAATGTGCTTTTATTTTTTAGGGTTGAAAACTACCCCTTATCGCAAAAAATTGAAAAATCGTAGATTTCAGCATGTATTCAGTTAAAATGAAGTACAAAGAATGAATTATTTGTGAATCTATTGATATACTCAATCAAGTTTATGATTAATCAAACAGATGCAACCCCTTTAAATCGTCCCCTGATGATAGTAATTTCTAAAACTAGTTTTAGAGGTATTTATAACTTGAAATAATTGAAAATTGCATTATATTAAATTAATATACTTTATTTAAATGAAATTATTATTTGCCGAGACGCTTCAACCCTTAAAGTCTTTTCCTGAGAATATGAATTATTGAAAAATGACCTCAACGATTGTTTCACAATAAGAAATGATTCAAAAGTGCATTAATATTGAATCGAGAATATTTCATCAGTGATATAAAACTTGTCGTTTTTTAAACACAACCTTATATAAGCCACCCCTTGTGACCCAAAATATAAAAATTGCGGTTTTTTTGCAGTAATAATGAAAATTCATTTGCACAGAATTATAGTTTTTCGTTTCCTCGTCGCTCTCGGTATCCACGCCTACCTCTTGGTCTAAAATTGGTGTCCTGTTTAGACAAGTGTCTTCACTGCAGGTTCTGAATATTGCATTGCAAAAAAAGCCTACTCGTCAGTAACCGCACGCAGAACCTCATCTCTTTTTGCAATTACAAAATATCATTTGCACAAGCTCCTCAGGTGCCAGTTCATTTTGGTTTTTGATTGGATGTAAAATTCCTTCAATTTTAATCCAACCCCAATCAAAAGAATTAATATTTTTGATACCTAGCCATATTATGTGCTCATTGA
>JARQZK010002937.1:347500-367500 GCA_030704885.1 Cynegetis impunctata | reverse complement strand
TCTTACCATTTAACAAACATTTTTTTGTTTTAATAACAACTGCTTGATTTTTTTCTAGTGAATGTACCAGCAGTACCATCAAGGTTGATGAAATACATGTAACGGATATACAAGCTTGTACTGAATTTATAAAATTGAGTCACAATGATACACCCATATGTATGAATTGCTTATAAAATATTAGATTAATATTGAGAATATTGTGTTAGATAGTATCATTTGATAGAGATATTATGTATACTATTAGTAATGTAATTGTATATAAATACGATGTTGGTAGAGCTATGTACAAAAAATGTATGATATTATATAACAATAAACTTTATTTTAGAAATTTTTTTTATCTAATTACAAACCTTCGGAGCCAGCGTCAAAGTTAGATAGTGAGATGAATGTCATATTGAATTGTGATATACCCGATAATAATAACACTGTCTTGAAATTGCATATTGGTTTGAAATATGGAATAAGAGATTGCTTTTCAAATATAAATGATAGTATTTGACTTAAGAACTATGCAAATGCAAAAAAACCCTATATAAAATGCAGCTAAAGAATAATCATATACAATATAAACAAATAATTTTTCAATCTTGTATACTAGAACTGCTTTTTTAGGAAACTTTGGGTGATTAGAAATAAATAAAACGTATAATAAATATTTTATAATCATGAGATAACTAGAAGTACTTACTTATTCAGAAACATATAAACCTCTATAGGATTAAGAAAATGAAATATAGAAGATGATCATGTACAGGCTGTCCCATTTTCGATGTCCTTACGGGGTAACTCGGTTATTTTTAAAGATAGAGATTTGCGGTTTTCGCGAACGTTGGCTACTTTTTTGTGAATCTCACGATACCGTAAACAAAATTTTCATAGCTTGCTTCGTTTTTGAGATACAGGGCGAAGTTTAAAATATTGCATTTTGGCCCCCGCCTTGTATCACAGCTATCTTTCAACTTATAGGAAAAGTAAAAACTGTGTTTTATACACTTTTTTACGTAGAATCCAGTGGCGTAGTGAGATTTTTGAAATGAGCTGTCATTGTTCAGATATAACCCAAAGTTATATTTTTTTTAATGGGACACTCTATATATTTTTCCATATTCAAAACATAAATGCTTTGAGCTCTTTAAAAATATATAATACTTTTATAATATTTCAAGTATTAGCCCTGTATTTAGATAAATTTCATTTTTGTTATAGCAAGTCAAGACAAATATCACTTTAGTAGAACTTTTAGCGCAATAAACAAATATCACTCTCATTTATATATGGTAGCATGGAAAGTATTCATTAAAAAAATATTATTTAATATAAGTTACTAAACAAAGATTAATTTAAAAATTATTATAACAGAAATTAAAACTTATATGAAACACTGCTACAAAACAAAGCTCTATTATTTTTCGGTTGAAAATATTTTATGAATATTGTTCAAATTGCTGTCCATTCTGTTGAAGACACAACCGACATCTTCTGAGGATAGCGTCAATCGACCGCAGTAACAACAAAGGTCTTATGCGTAAGAATTCGAAAGCTTCTCTCGTGGCATTCATGAGAGCATCTCGATTTTCTTGCCGCGTGTGGTTTATTTTTATATTTTCATAAAGCCCCATATGAAAAAATCTAATATCGATAAGTCAGGGGACCTTGGTGGCCAGTTAATGGGACCATTATTACCAATCCACTGGTTTTGGAATCTTTCATTAAGAAAAGCCCTAACGGGACCTGCGTTATGACAAGGTGCGCCATCTTGTTGGAAATAACTGTGTCCGTATTGAGCCAACGGAATTTCGTCAAGTAGTTCACAAAGACAATCATCCAAAATTTCCAAAATGCGGTATGCCAATCTTCCTCCAAAAACGAAACAAGATACATTGAAGCCGCGAATCTGCCTTGCTGTTGACGAGCCACCGTAACGTGCTCATTTTCATTTGACCAATAACGATGATTATTTCGATTAAAAATGCCAGCGCTACTTATATAGCTTTCATTCTCCCGTCTTTTGTATATACCAACTACAAAACTCAATGCGCTTCTCAGCATCACCTGGGTGCAGATGATGTATAGTTTGAGGTATGTAGGGGGTATATTTATGCATTTTCAATATCTTCGAAACTCTTGTCTTTGGAATGCCAATCGAATCTTCAATTTATCTGCAAGAAGTATTTTTGTTCTCTTCTACCTTTGCGAGGACACTAATTTCAACATCTTCAGCATTTTCTTTCCTATAACTTTTTGGTCTAGGCTTTTCAAAAGATCCAAAATTTTCCAAATTTCTTTTTAGTCTGCCAAATATTCTCCTACTCGGTTGTCTCCTTTCAGGATACCTAAATTTCCTATCTTATTATCTTACTGACACCCAGTAAATGGGTAATAGTAAATACCTTTCAACATAGAGGTCCATCGCTTGATTTGGATTGAAACCTACTTGGTAATATATCCCAACCATATATAATTTTTCGTAATTTTGATATCTTGGATTATCATTCGCTATTGTGAGAAAAATTTGTTAACTTTGACAGGTAGGTGACAGGACCTATATACATTCTGCACTTGCTCTTTTTCCATAGCTACCTACTAATTAGGTCCACAGCGTTTATGGTCGATAAAGAGTGTTTCATAAGAGTTTAAATTTATTGTTTTGTCAAATTATTTAGTGACCCATACTGAATAATATTTTTTTAATGAATAGGTACTTTCCATGCTACCATATTCGAATGAGAGTGATATTTGTTCATTGCGCTAAACGTTCTACTAAAGTGATATTTGTCTTGACTTGCTATAACAAAAATGAAATTTATCTAAATACAGGGCTAATACTTGAAATATTATATAAGTATTATATATTTTTAAAAAGCTCAAAGCATTTATGTTTTGAATATAGAAAAATATACAGAGTGTCCCATTTAAAAAAATATAACTTTGTGTTATATCTGAACAATGATAGCTCATTTCAAAAATCTCATTACGCCACTGGATTCTACGTAAAAAAGTATATAAAACACAGTTTTTACTTTTCCTATAAGTTGGAAGATAGCTGTGATACAAGGCGGGGGCCAAAATGTAATATTTTCAACTTCGCCCTGTATCTCAAAAACGAAGCAAGCTATGAAAATTTTGTTTACGGTATCGTGAGTTTCACAAAAAAGTAGCCAACGTTCGCGGAAACCGCAAATCTCTATCTTTAAAAATAAGCGAGTTACCCTGTAAGGACATCGAAAATGGGACAGCCTGTACATTGATGAATATTTTTTTTTGAAAAACACATAACTTTGAATAAAATTTTTTGTTATAGAATATAGCTAAAGAATAATCATATACAATATAAACAAATAATTTTTCAATCTTGTATACTAGAACTGCTTTTTTAGGAAACTTTGGGTGATAAGAAATAAATAAAACGTAGACGAAAAACGTATACGATTAATAAATATTTTAAAAATCATAGCATAACTAGATGCTCTGTTTTAGAAACATATAAACATTTATCTGATTAAGAAGAATAAAATATAGAGGATGATCATATACATTGATAAATATTTTTTTCAAAAAACACATAGATAGCTCTTAAACCATAACATGACTAAAAACTACTTTCTGAAAGTATCTAGAGGAATGAGCATTATAACGTAATTAAATTGTTGACCGGGGATCTTTTGTACACAATTCTAAGAGGCATACAAATCGCCCCTATTGTCCCTATTATATTATTATTATTGTGTGAAGACCATTATATGAGACCAGCGTTTTATACACGTTTCGAATATAGCGTTTCGAATGCACACAAGACACTCCTAATGACAGAAGCAATTTCGAACATCTAATTTGAGCGTTGCTCAGAATATTCGCAATGTTTGTCTGAATAACGATATTTTCAACATTTCTTCAATGCAAAAAATCAAAACGGGTCTTTTTCGAATTACGAATTTTATGCACCTGGTATATTTCGATATAAAATTTTTCTCCAGTTGTTACTTCCAAGCTTTTCATTCTGAATTTCCATGAAATTTCGAACAAATGTTAAACTTTTTCACTGTACGCCACGGACATTTCGAATAAAATTGTAAAAATTGAATTTACGTATTCTGTAAATAACCCCCATCCTATGCATATTCTAAAGTCCATAGTTCGGAGAAAGAATTACAATTAAGGTTTGTAAGAATGCGTATTTTAGTCGTTCATAATATTTTGTTTCTTGAAAAATCAAAATTGATATGATTGAAACTTCTTGTATACATGAATCGATTCGAATGTTTAAATAGACGTGATTATTAAGAAATACAGGTACATTGAAGAATTCATGAATGAATGATTAGGTAGAATGCGAATTTTTTTTATAGATCTCATATTTTCTTCTTCTGTTTAATTTTATGTATACCACAAGCTTCAATTTGAATCGTAGATAAAAAATGTCATTTACTGGGAATGAAAAAATATTTTTCCTTTAAATAATCAAATCAAAAGTTTAATTATTATCACTCTTAGTTGTAATATCAAAATATTTCTAAAACTTCATCTATGTGAATGTGATTCCTGGATACCTTTTACTAATGATTTGTACATACCTTTATTCAATTTGGTGATATTCAATAATGTATGGAAAGATTTTAATAAGCAGCCAAAAGATTCTTGTAAAATAAAATCAAAGTGTCTAATCAAAATCGAGTGGACTGAATCAACTATATTATTTTAATATTGTTGAAATTGTTAATTTGTTAAGATTTACTTAACAATTTTTGTCGCGTTCTAAGTTCACACAAAAATATTTTTAAAATTTCTTACAATTTTCCAGCATCACAAACATTGCAACAGTTAAACTATGCCTATGTTAATTTTTTTTGCATCGCTCCGATAACTTTTTGCAGAAAAGTGTCGCATATCAAAACAAAATCCTGTTGCAATGTTTGTGATGCTGGAAAATTGTAAGAAATCTTAAAAATATTTTTGTGTGAACTTAGAACGCGAAAAAAATTGTTAAGTAAATTATAACAAATTAACAATTTGAACAATATTAAAATAATATAGTTGATTCAGTCCACTCGATTTTGATCAGACACTTTGATTTTATTTTACCAGAATCTTTTGGCTGCTTATTAAAATCTTTCCATAAATTATTGAATATCACCAAATTGAATAAAGGTATGTACAAATCATAAGTAAAAGGTATCCAGGAATCACATTCACATAGATGAAGTTTTAGAAATATTTTGATATTTCCAACTAAGAGAGAGAATAATTAAACTTTTTATTTGATTATTTAAAGGAAAAATATTTTTTCATTCCCAGTAAATGACATTTTTTATCTACGATTCAAATTGAAGCTTGTGGTATACATAAAATTAAACAGAAGAAGAAAATATGAGATCTATAAAAAAAAATTCGCATTCTACCTAATCATTCATTCATGAATTCTTCAATGTACCTGTATTTCTTAATAAACACCTCTATTTAAACATTCAAATCGATTCATGTATACAAAAAAGTTTCAATCATATCAATTTTGATTTTTCAAGAAACAAAATATTATGAACGACTGAAATACGCATTCTTGCAAACATTAATTATAATTCCTACTCCGAACTATGGACTTTAGAATATGCATAGGATGGGGGTTATTTACAGAATACGTAAATTCAATTTTCACAATTTTATTCGAATTGTCCGTGGCGTACAGTGAAAAAGTTTAACATTTGTTCGAAATTTCATGGAAATTCAGAATGAAAAGCTTGGAAGTAACAACTGGAGAAAAATTTTATATCAAAATATACCAGGTGCATAAAATTCGTAATTCGAAAAAGACCCGTTTTGATTTTTTGCATTGAAGAAATGTTGAAAATATCATCGTTATTCAGACATACATTGCGAATATTCTGAGCAACGCTCAAATTAGATGTTCGAAATTGCTTCTGTCATTAGGATTGTCTTGTGTGCATTCGAAACGCTATATTCGAAACGTGTATAAAACGCTGGTCTCATATAATGGTCTTCACACTACAATAGGGACAATAGGGGCGATTTGTATGCCTCTTAGAATTGTGTACAAAAGATCCCCGGTCAACGATTTAATTACGTTATAATGCTCATTCCTATAGATACTTTCAGAAAGTAGTTTTTAGTCATGTTATGGTTTAAGAGCTATTTATGTGTTTTTTGAAAAAAATATTTATCAATGTATATGATCATCCTCTATATTTTATTTTTCTTAATCAGATAACTGTTTATATGTTTCTGAAACAGTGCTACTAGTTATGCTATGATTTTTAAAATATTTATTAATCGTATACGTTTTTCGTCAACGTTTTATTTATTTCTAATCACCCAAAGTTTCCTAAAAAAGCAGTTCTAGTATACAAGATTGAAAAATTATTTGTTTATATTGTATATGATTATTCTTTAGCTACATTATATAACAAAAAATTTTATTCAAAGTTATGTGTTTTTCAAAAAAAAATATTCATCAATGTACATGATCATCTTCTATATTTTATTTTCTTAATCCTATAGAGGTTTATATGTTTCTAAATAAGTAAGTTGTTCTAGTTATCTCATGATTTTAAAATATTTATTACACGTTTTATTTATTTCTAATCAACCAAAGTTTCCTAAAAAAGCAGTTCTAGTATACAAGATTGAAAAATTATTTGTTTATATTGTATATGATTATTCTTTAGCTGCATTTTATATAGGGTTTTTTTTCATTTGCATAGTTCTAAAGTCAAATACTATCATTTATATTTGAAAAGCAATCTCTTATTCCATATTTCAAACCAATATGCAATTTCAAGACAGTGTTATTATTATCGGGTATATCACAATTCAATATGACATTCATCTCATATAGGTAAGAAACCCACATTACTTTACTTTCCACGATAGCAGTTTCCACGACCCCCACCCTTCCTCCAGTCCACAATTAGTAATAGGGTAAACACTAGGATGTAGACAAAATAACATAACTTTTTTTTTAACAATCTTATTTTTATTGGAATATTTACAGAGATATTACAAATATTAGAGGAAGGGTGGGGGTCGTGGAAACTGCTATCGTGGAAAGTAAAATAATGTGGGTTTCTTACCTATATGAGATATTTCCTAGTTTTAATTTTATAAATTGAATTTACGTATTCTGTAAATTACCTGACCTTTGCATATTCTAAAGTTTATAGTTCGAAGTCAGAATTACATTTAAGGTTTGTAAGAATGCGTATATCAGTCGTTCATATAGGTAAGAAACCCACATTACTTTACTTTCCACGATAGCAGTTTCCACGACCCCCACCCTTCCTCCAGTCCACAATCAGTAATAGGGTAAACAGTAGGAAGTGGACAAAATAATATTACTTTTTTTTAACAATCTTATTTTCATTGGGATATTTACAGAGATATTACAAATATTACTAATTGTGGACTGGAGGAAGGGTGGGGGTCGTGGAAACTGCTATCGTGGAAAGTAAAGTAATGTGGGTTGCTTACCTATATGAACGACTGATATACGCATTCTTACAAACTTTAAATGTAATTCTGACTTCGAACTATAAACTTTAGAATATGCAAAGGTCAGGTAATTTACAGAATACGTAAATTCAATTTATAAAATTAAAACTAGGAAATATCTCATATATGTGAGAAACCTACATTACTTTACTTTCCACGATAGCAGTTTCCACGACCCCCACCCTTCCTCTAATATTTGTAATATCTCTGTAAATATTCCAATAAAAATAAGATTGTTAAAAAAAAAAGTTATGTTATTTTGTCTACATCCTAGTGTTTACCCTATTACTAATTGTGGACTGGAGGAAGGGTGGGGGTCGTGGAAACTGCTATCGTGGAAAGTAAAGTAATGTGGGTTTCTTACCTATATGAAATAAAGTTTATTGTTATATAATATCATACATTTGTGTACATAGCTCTACCAACATCACATTTATATACAATTACACATAATATATCTACCAGCTTATACTATCTAATACAATATTCTCAATATTGTAATAATATTTTACAAGCAATTCATACATATGGGGTGAGTCATTGTAACTCAATTTTATAAATTCAGTACAAGTTTGTACATCCATTACACGCATTTTCAGTAAGGATGAAATCTACAAAATAATCAATTGGGCAATACTCAGTTATATTGTTGAGCTGTAATTACCATCTATTGATGACGATTGAGGCGTGTAGTGGTAGCCGGAACTCTGGGGGTATTTCTTTTGAAGTTTCGTTTCTTGCACTGTTTTCCGTGATTTGTCCGTCTGGAATTCCGTTGGCCATCTCCAAGTTATAATTATGGTGATTGTATTATACCACCTCCACCGTATGTGTGTGTGTGGGCGTTTTTTGAGTATGGAGGACGACCATTGTGTATGATTTTTTTATTTACGCACCTGCACAAGCTCATACTTTTGGGCATTATACTCGTCTTCATCATCTTATACACTGGTACACACTCCACACCGGATTTCAAAAAAGACGGATCCGTAACTGCAGCCTCGCATACTGCATCAATTACCTTCCACTGACGATTACTCAGATTCTTGAAGAAATCCGAGGCCTCGTTCTTTTCTTCTTCAGCGAGAATATCTAACTCATCCAGAGTTAGATATTCCCTAATTTGCGTCATGTAGGCACCATGAGTGTTTTTCTCCAATTGTATTATGACCTCCGCTATTGTTAGTTGGCCCTCTATGAATTTTGTGTAGATTTCGGCACTTGACTGTTATTCGTCAGCCTTCTTCTTTGCACTCACAGGATCAATATAATCTGTAATGTATATGGATGCGTGATTCGCATCCCAGCTAAGATGCATAAATAAGTGGTATAAATACAGCACTCCACTTTCGCGATCGAAAATATCAGAGAAGTAGTTGAATCCGAACATTTTTCAGCAGCTTTCCAAGAATTTGTCTGAACTAAACAGAATGATAACCAAAACTATTCACACTGTGTTTATATAATAGCTATCCCTACCCTCGGAATCCTATGAAGTCACACGGTTCCCTAGATTTTGTAAAGAAATATTACCTGACCACCCACGTCGAATAACTTATCTAATGCCAGCGATGGATTTCTATGAATTCACACGATTTTGTAAAGAAATATTCGCGGACCACTCGCGTCAACCGTTTGTGTGTGTTTTTTTGGCCTTAGAAATATTACCTGCCCACTAACGTCGAATAACTTATCTAATGCCAGCGACGGGTTTCTATGAAATCATACGATTTTGTAAAGAAATACTCGACGAATTTTGGCCTAAATTTGTAAAGAAATATTCAATTCCCACGGTCCCCCTGTCACCATCAATCATTAGTTAATACACCCCTGGCTAACAATAGAGCTGCACACCTGACATAACAATAGACCTGCACACCTGACATAACAATAGGAACACCTGGTATGTCTAACAATAGACCCCTCATGATTTATGACCTTGACCTGTCATGTATAACAATAGACCTGTCACCATCAATCAAATTTAATGGCTTTGGCTGAAGGGTTTCTATATATATATATATATATATATATATATATATATATATATATATATTATATATATATATATATATATATATATATATATTATATATAATATATATATATATATATAACTTTTTGATAATTATTAGCAATAACAGGCTTGTTGAATCTCAAAGAACTCGATTTTATTACAAAGTTGACTTTTCGCCACGACATTCGTGGCTTTTTCAAAACTTTTGAAAAATTGAAATTTCTTTGACATTTATTGATTTGACTATTTCACTCATTCCATTTTTAGTGAGAAAGTTTCCATAGCTACTCTCGTCTCAAAGCGATAAAACATGCAAGCCGGCAAAACTTACTATGTTAGTATTTCAGCGATAATATTTTGACATTTCTCACATGAATCGTTATTTCTTTGACTTTCTGAAATGTGACCATATTTTTTAGAAATATTTTCTCGTGACATAGTCATGTCGAATACCACTCGAGATGAAATTTAAGCAGGTAAAATTTCTCTCTTGTAACATTCAAGTTTGTTGCTTAGACAATTTCGCTCGAGACATTTTTTCCAAAATCACTCGCCTGACGGCTCGTGATTTCGATACAAATGTCATTCGCGAAATCGCCTAAGCAACAATATTTCATATTACAATCGAGAAATTTTTTTTTTGATATAAAAACCTTAAAGATGAGTCGTTTTGGTGAAGTTTGGACTGAGCATATATTCTGTAGTTAATTTATCTTGCCAAAAAACACTCGAGCTTTTCTTCTATCAGATAAATTTCTCCTCAACTCAAAGTTTTGCCAATCACTAAATTTACTCGAAAAACTGACATTAGATAAAATCACGACACCTTCGGTGTCGCGATTTTATCATATCAGTTTTTCTCGTGAAATTTGTGATTGACAAAACTGTTTCGTTACAAAGAGAAATTTATCCGATAAAAAAAAAAGCTCATGTGTTTTTACTGTTGAAAAAATTTGAATAGTTAAAAAAGACTACTATGTTTCATCAAAATTTTTCGGCTGTAGCTGTTCTCTGTTATTTATTACGTGCTATTCAGTCCAATATTAACATTCAAATCTGTTATTATTAGATGGTAAGGAAAACCACAGAAACCCTTACCCACGTAATGTTCGAAATAGGTTCAAATTATTTTGATTTTGAAAAGTCAAAGAATAGGGAACTTTTTATCTTTTTTTCAAAAAATTTTTATTACGGCTGTGGCCGTCTTTAGTTATTAATTACGTGCTATTCAGTCCAATATCAACAGTCAGGTCTGTTGATATTAGATGGGAAGGGAACCACAGAAACCTTCACCCACGTAATGTACAAAATAGGTTTAAAATATTTGATTGTTGTCTTTAAAAATACATTACTTGTAATTTTGGAGATCACATGTTCTAAACTATACTTTCTTTTTAGAAAGATTGAAAATTCTAAATGTTGAGATTTTGTCTAAGAAGATGAGTTGTTATGGTTAGAGTTTGTTTGTTGAATTATTTTGTTTTGATTTATGTTGTTTCTTAGAAAAATTCAAGAATTAAATCTGCGTATATTGAACTTAAATGTTTTATATCTGTTTTATCATTTACGACTTTATTTGAATTTGTTTGAATATGTAACATTTCTAAAATTTCTCTGCGTTTTTGATCTTTTTCTATTTCTGAAATTTTTGTGTTATTAAGGTTGAAACTATATTTCTCATTGTTTTTATGTTTTATTAGTGCTATGGTTTGTGTTTTGGTATATTTGTGTGCTTTTAATATTTCTTCTTAATTTTGAAAAGTTTGTCCTATATATGATTTATTACAATTATTACAGGGTATACTATAAACAACATGAGATTTTTGCAGAAGAGGTGTTTCACTTTTTAATTTAGAATATATTTGTTTTATTTGATTTTGTGCAGTGTGGGCTACTTTAATATCGTGTGGATTTAAAATATGTGATATTTTATTGAATGGAATTGGCATTTACTTGGTGAAAGTTCATATTCATAACTTCATAAAGAAATAAAAAAAAAACTAACTTTTCACAGGTTAAAATAAAAATCTATTGAGTAAACGCGTTTCGTCATAAGATTGAGTTCATCTCGTACTCGTACGAGTGAAAAGTAAGTTTTTTTTTTTTATTTCTTTATAAAGTTATGATATTTTATTACTCAAATGAGGAATATATGGAAGAGGAATATACTTTTTCTCAACATTTTCTTTTTCTGACGTTTCTAGTGTGTTGTAAAGTTTATGAATTCTATTTTTAGTGATTTTCTGTATATGTTTTATTGGTTAATCGTTTTTTATGAGTAATTGATGGACATCTTGTAATGTTTCATATCTGTGTGTAGGTGAAGTAAGTTTAAGTGCTTTGTCTATATATCCGATAATTAAACTCTTCTTTTGTGATAAATGATGTGTACTGTTGTAGTTCAATGTTCTTTGTGAAAAAATTTCTTTTCTATGCCATTTTGAGAGAATTTCATTGTTTTTGTGTATGAGAGTAATATCAAGAAAATTTAATGTATTGTTCGTTTCTTTTTCTAGAGTAAATTGTAATTTTCTATTAAAGTGTTGAATTTTTTAAGAATATCATCAGTAAAATCTTCTGATGTAATCACAAGGCATACCTTTTGAAAGTTATAATTCGTTCATTCGAATTATTTAAAACGTTTTCTTCTAAATATTCTGAAACTAATTGAGCTATAACACTGGAAATAGGACTTCCCATTGCTACACCATCAATTTGTTGGTAGAAGCTATTTTCATATTGAAAATAGTTTGTACCAAGTGCAAATTGAATTGCTTCTATAAAATCAGTTTTAGGAATATTTGTATAATTTTTGATAATATTACATTTATCATTTATTATTATTGGAACCAAAGAATTTGGAATATTGGTATAAAGAGAAACAACATCTAATGAAAAAAATTTGTAATTGTCAGGTAGTTTTAAAGTTTTAAGATGGTCTACTAGATCGAGAGAATTTTTGATATAATAAGGATTTTGATGAACTATATTTTTCAATGTTGAAGAAAGAAATTTAGAAAGATATATAGAGGTGATTGAATATAAGAGACAATAGGTCTTAGTGGTATGTTTTCTTTATGTATTTTAGGAAGACCATAAAATTTAGGTGAAAGGCTGTTGTGTCGAATTAATTCTTTTGATGTTTGTGGAGAAATGAAATTTTTTTGTTCCCATGTTTTAAACAATTTGTTACTTTCATTTTGCAGAGTCTTAGTTAAATTATTTTTAATTTTTTTATATGTAGATGAATCACTAAGCATTGCAGTAATTTTTTGTTTGTATGTACAAGTTTCTAGTATAACTGTTTTGTTTCCTTTGTCTGATTTAGTTATTGTTAGTTGTGGATTAGATTTGATGAATTGTTTGGTTTCATATAAGTTTTTGATAGTTTGTTTATTATGTAATGTTCGTTTTTCATTTTTGCATTTATTATGGTAAGTTTTTATAGTTTGTGCTACTTTTTGTCTAATGGAATTTTGATTTTCAGGACATAAATTTCAAATACCTTTTTCTATATTAGCTATAATATAATTGATTGGTATTTGTTTAATATTATCAATTTCTATAGAGTGTTTTCGGTTTAAATTTAATGTTTCTTTAACGAAAATAGGTAAAACAGTGTTAGCGGTATTAATTACACTATTTTCATGTGATGTTGCTTCTACTATTGTTTGTGGTGAGTAGAAACCCTACACCCAAAGCCATTAAATTTGATTGATGGTGACAGGTCTATTGTTATACATGACAGGTCATAAATCATGACGGGTCTATTGTTATACCAGGTGTTCCTATTGTTATGTCAGGTGTGAGGCTCTATTGTTATGGCAGGTGTTCCTATTGTTAGACAGGGGTGTATTAACTAATGATTGATGGTGACAGGGGTACCGTGGGAATTGAATATTTCTTTACAAATCTAGTCCAAAAAAAACCCACACACAAACGGTGGAAGTGGAATAATACCACTAAACTTGGAGGGGGTAAGGACATAAAAACAGCTCACTGCAAACAAATAGACAGTTATTCTTCAATATCTACCAGCAGTTAAATACCATGTACAGTAAAAACGAGACTGTTCGATCGCAAAGATGGTCGTCGAAATACCAGACGGAGAAATCAAGGAAAGCAGTACAAGAAACGAGAAATACACCACCGGCTACCACTACACGTCGCAAACGTCATCAATAGATGGTAATTACAGTTCAACAAACATGGTTCCTTATCCTGAAGATGTGTACCACAACACCGTTAATCGTAGGATGGAGCGTGAGATGCATCGGCTCGTGAGTGAAGACATATACAATTTGAATCTCTCAGGCAGTAAATATGTAAGCATTGGTCTGGATCCTTTCAATGATTTTCAATGTTTACTTAGAATATGTCGACATGGTTATCTCGATTTCATTTCATTCACGAAAAAAGAAGTAGATGAACTTACTGTTAAAATGCCAGGGCTACTGAAGGAGTTAGCGAAAAACAGTGAAATTGAAGTATATCTGGATACAATTGGTTTATATTCACTGTATTCTACATGTAACAACGTGTTGATATTCAAGGAAAATAACTTCCCAAAACTTTTTTTGGCTGTTGATTCTTTAAAAACTTTTGCAGCCGGCATGAATCTCTTTGTACGGAAGATGGGTGAAAAAATTGAAAGTGACGATGCTATTACCAGGTATTGCACAATTGATTATTTCGCAGATTTCATTCTCACGGTAATGCGAAAGGAACATTCACGTGTAATCGATATACAAACTTGTGCTGAATTTATAAAATTCAGTTACAATGACTCACCCCATATGTATGAATTGCTTGTAAAATATTATTACAATATTGAGAATATTGTATTGGATAGTGTAAGCTGGTAGTTATATTATGTGTAATTGTATATAAATATGATTAAATGTATGGTATTATATAAAAATAAACTTAATCAGAAAATTTATTCAGTTCATTACAAACCTCCTAGATTGAAACACTAAATTATCCATAAAAATGGAATTGAAATTTAAACATCCCTTAACTTGCATTATAGCTGGTCCCTCATTCTCGGGGAAAACCGTGTTCACCTATAAATTTTTAGAAAACCTAAGTTACATGTGTGATAAACCAATAGTTAAAATCGTATATTATTACGATGAATGGCAACCAACTTTTGAAGAGGAAAAAACTTGTGTTTGAAAGATTATGATGGTAGTCAGAATAGTTTAATCATAGTAGATGATATGATGACTGAGACAAATGAAAAAATTGTGAATATATTTACAAAAGAATGCCATCACAGAAATTTAAGCGGAATTTTCATAACGCAAAATTTATTTCATCAGGGTAGAGGTCAGAGAGAGATATTTCTTTGAACGCAAACTATATAGTATATTTCAAAAACCCCCGAGATAAAGCTCAAATAATGCATTTGGCCCGTCAACTTTATCCTGAAAATACAAAATTCATTCAGGAAGCCTATAATGATGCAACGTCTAAACCTCACGGTTACATTCTGATAGATTTGAAACAATCAACACCTGAAAATTTTCGTGTTCGCATGAATATACTTCCAAACGAACAACCTTGTATTATCTACCAACCTAAGTAGGGTATAAATAGTTTAACTTTAAATAATATTAACTCATTCGTTGATGATGAGTCGTCTGATCAAATCTAATAAAGAGGTGCTTCGGTTTCTAGCGAACTCGTCACCTAAACAACGTAAGGCTGTTTTGAAAAACGCTGATACAACCGTTATAAATAGTATTTGTGAATGCGTTCATAATATTCTGCGAGGTAACGTCCCTTTGAACACAGCGCAGAAATCAAAACTTCGAAAACATAAAAAAACATTGAGAAATTTAACAGATGAGCGTAATTTCAAACAGAAGAAGAAAATATTACTTCAGAGAGGCGGCGCTTTACTACCTCTGATATTAACTCCTTTATTAACGGGGGCACTTCAAGCTTTATTCTCGTAATATAAAATAACTATGGATCACACAAAGAAAATGGTTGTTATCGATCATGAAATATTTAGCAGAATGAAAAATAACAGCAATGCATCCAAACCTTCGGAGCCCGCGTCAAAGTTAGATAGTGAGATGATTGTTATATTGAATTGTGATATACCCGACGAGGAGAAATAGAAAAAATACCAGCAAGTGCTTCAAAGATATCTGCATTTTACGCAGACAGATAGAAATCCTTTAAAGATACCTATAATTACTGAAAACTATACATCTAACAATTCGAAAGATGCCATCGTAGATGATGTATTGCAGACTGTTCCTAAAACGTTACACAATAAAGCGAAATTGTTGATAAATATGCTGAAAAATACAGACTTGATAACTTGGGATAAAACAGGTGTAGTTACTATAAATGGGAAATTGTTACACGGAGCGAATATTATCGATCTGATAAATGACACGGTTAGATCTCGTAGACAAGCTGAAGCGTATGAATGGCAACATTATGTTGACGCTTTAAAGAATATTAATATTCCCTTGGAACTAATAGGTAACGTAAAATACAAACAGATACTGCGAAATAGATCGGATGAGGTTGATCGTGGCTTAGACAAGTCCTACAATGCTTTGAGCAAAACACTCGACAATTTTACGAAATCAAATTATTACAACACTATAGAGAGCAAGAGGAGAGTTGGCGAAGAAGAGACACCTATAGATCGCTTGAATAAAACCCTCAAAGAAATGGATGAGTCGGTACACTTTGACGTAGATAAAATAACAGATACTTTAACTCCTAATAATACACGTAGGAAAAAGAAAAAACTTGTGTGGGATTCCTATGTATATCCATAATTAATCATAAATTCTCTTTATTATGATGTTAAACATCCTTCGAGTTTCGCAGGCGTTCAAAAGCTGCAAAAAAGTTTACGTGGAAAATTCACATCACGGGATATCGAAGAATGGTTACAGGGGCAGGAAACATACACACTTCATAAAAATGTCAGAAAAAATTTTCCTATGAATAAGTACAAAGTGAATAATATTGATGACTTATTCGAGGCTGATTTGGTAGATTTGAAATCATTAGCCGAATTCAATGACGGATATCAATATTTACTGACTGTTATAGATGTTTTCAGTAAATATGCATGGGTTAAACCGTTGAAATCAAAATCAGCTAAAAACGTTGCTGAAAGTTTCATTGATATTTTCACAGAGTCCGATTGAATTCCAATAAATATGAAAACTAATGCAGGTAAAGAGTTTTTAGGAAAATTTATAAAACATGCAGTGTGGAAACAATATAATATCAATCATTTCGTTGCTACGAATCCTCATGTTAAAGCAGCAGTGATCGAGCGGTTCAACAGAACAATTAAATCGAAAATGTTCAAATACTTTACTTATGCAAATTCACATCGTTATATAGATGTTTTAAACGATCTTGTCGCTTCTTATAACAAGAGCACTCATGGAACTATAAAAATGGCTCCCGAGGATGTTAATGCCGATAATATTCTACAAGTAAATAAAAATACCCATGGGAAATATGAAAAAACAAAAACTAAGAAACCAAAATACAAGAAGGGTGATTATGTGCGTATCTCAAAATACAAACATATTTTCGAGAAAGGTTACGAAAATAACTGGACGGTTGAAGTATTCAAAATTGCGCAAGTTGTAGAAAGAACCCCTGTTGTTTACAAAATTTGCGATTTAATTGGGGAAATGATTGAAGGAATTTTTTATCGGGGGAATCGTTAGAACTTTGACATCAACTCTAGTTATTGGGTATTTTGCGGTTGTTACATCTAAAGCTTTATTATGAGCCAATAACTAGAGTTGATGTCAAAGTTCTAACGATTCCCCCGTAAAAAATTCCTTCAATCATTTCCCCCATTAAATCGCAAATTTTGTAAACAACAGGGTTTCTTTCTACAACTTGCGCAATTTTGAATAATTCAACCGTCCAGTTATTTTCGTAACCTTTCTCGAAAATATGTTTGTATTTTGAGATACGCACATAATCACCTTTCTTGTAATTTGGTTTCTTAGTTTTTGTTTTCTCATATTTCCCATGGGTATTTTTATATACTTGTAGAATATTATCGGCATTAACATCCTCGGGAGCCATTTTTATAGTTCTATGAGTGCTCTTGTTATAAGAAGCGACAAGATCGTTTAAAACATCTATATAACGATGTGAATTTGCATAAGTAAAGTATTTGAACATTTTCGATCTTAATTGTTCTGTTGAACCGCTCGTCAACTGCTGCTTTAACATGAGGATTCGTAGCAACGAAATGATTGATATTATATTGTTTCCACACTGCATGTTTTATAAATTTTCCTAGAAACTCTTTACCTGCATCGGTTTTCATATTTATTGGAATTCTATCGGATTCTGTGAAAATATTAATGAAACTTTCAGCAACGTTTTTAGCTGATTTTGATTTCAACGGTTTTACCCATGCATATTTACTGAAAACATCTATAACAGTCAGTAAATATTGATATCCGTCATTGAATTCGGCTAATGATTTCAAATCTACCAAATCAGCCTCGAATAAGTCATCAATATTTTTCACTTTGTACTTTTTCATAGGAAAATTTTTTCTGACATTTTTATGAAGTGTGTATGTTTCCTGCCCCTGTAACCATTCTTCGATATCCCGTGATGTGAATTTTCCACGTAAACTTTTTTGCAGCTTTTGAACGCCTGCGAAACTCGAAGGATGTTTAACATCATAATAAAGAGAATTCATGATTAATTATGGATATACATAGGAATCCCACACAAATCTATCACTACTACCTCCAACTCACGATACGGCACGTTACCATTCCTTCAGAGTGTATCATCAGGTTCAAACTTGGCTTGGATTTTACCATGAACCGGGAAAATGGGGTTGGAAGCGGACTTCAATCGGACTTGAACCTGTTCGAACTACTATGTCTCCCGCACCGTCAAGATTACTAAAAATAATTTCTTGCAAATGCGCTAAAAATTGCAGAGCTGCCTGTGGATGCCGAAAAGCAGGCTTAAAATGTTCAATTATTTGTTCTTATTGTAGTGGACAAACATGCTACAATGTGCCTGATGCAGTGGATGCCATCGAAGACGAAATTGATGAAGACTAAAATTCCGATCCATCTTCTGCACTTATTATAACGGACGCTGAAGACGGAGATCTGCAAGGCGATGAGTCTTCGAAACAAATGAGACTTCCTTTATAAAATAACGTGCTACTTTTTTTATAAAAATAAATGTTCAAGTCCGCTTTTTTTTCAAAAAAATAACTTGCATCAATTTAACTCTGTTATCCACTTCTCCAGCTTTTCCTTCTCATTATTATTATTATTATTTTTACTATTCAACTCAATCAATCTAATCACGGATTTGGGAGTCCGTCACTCCCTTACCATAGAAAAAATTAATAAATAAATTCATATTATAAATAATATAATATAAAATAAAATAATATAATGAAAATATATTAATTTAACATTAATTACTATTAATAATAGTAGAATTAATAATTTCTGCACACCTTAGGCCTTTTTATGGTGTTCCGCTCGTAGTAACGAGCAACATTTTGTATGATAATTTACGAGGTGCAAGTTTTATCAAGCTATAGCTCTTAAAGTATATATTTCACGGAAAAAAGTTTCAAATGAAATTTATAGCAAATTTCAAGCTCTACAAATTTGGTTATTACCATTTTTCATGTATCATCAACCCTTAACTATATATTTAGCAATAAACAAATTTGAAAAAGTTTAGAGCGCCATAAATAAGTTCTTAACTCAATCTGCCCGATGATGGTCTAGTGACCGAAATTGCAATCGCAGTGTTAAATTTTTCAAAATATTTTGTGATAATAAACGTAGTAAATTCAAATTTAGTTTTGTTCATCATGTTAAATTATCACGTAGTAACGACAGATTCCATCAACTATTTAAAAATCTATACATTGTACAGAAAGAAGTTATGAATAAAAATTGAAGAGAATGTCATTATCTACGAAAATGAATTGTGTATTTTTGCCGTATGATGCACGGTTCACGAGATATTTAATGAAATGTGTTTTCCAAGATGGCGGCTGACGCGACCACCCCCGCATGACGCCAACGTGGATTTATATTCAGAAGACACCCCTGAACATATTCCAAGAGTCAAATCAATTCTGTAGAAGATTGCATTACGAACCGTGTTTTTTTGCTCTGGCGCCTGGCCTATCTATTATTTTTCTGTTGAAAATGTTTCGTGAATATTGTTCAAATTACTGCCCATTCTGTTGAAGACACAGCCGACATCTTCTGAGGATAGCGCCAATCGACCAGATATATAAAGTTAGCTCACCAACTTTCGAAAAACGACATCGTTTGCCGTACGTTTGCCGTTTCAAAGCCGTGAAAGAATTTCTTTTGCCGCGCTTAGTTTAAAAAAGGTACAGGGTGGTGCGCTAACTTTACATAAAGCTAGCTCACCACCCTATATCAATATAAAAAATTTT
>JARQZK010002937.1:262500-345000 GCA_030704885.1 Cynegetis impunctata | reverse complement strand
GTCACCAAAAGTATAATTCGAACCGTAATATTGAACTAAATGTTCAAAGGGTTCATCGTTAACATCAATTTCAACGCTAACTGAGAAAATGTAATGGTTTCCAGCATTGCATTGATATTAACGGGAACACTTTGAACATTTAGTTTAATATTACGGTTAGAATTATACTTTTGGTGACTTGTTTTGTTAAGAATAAATTGTTTATTAAAATTTATTATTATATAGGATTTTTTGTTACATTCAACGTTTATTGCTTTCACATATAAGGTTAATAATTATAGTTCACAATAAATATTACAAAATAACTCTGTTTTTATTAACTTTGGGTATAGGGAATGCTTGACAAAAAATAAAGTTATATAATAGAAGATTCTATTTGTGCTATAAAATACAGGGTGTTCCATTTGAAATAAGAGATAAAATGAAAGGTTCGCGTTTCCGTCCACCCTGTATAAAAAATGAGAAATAATTCAAATTTAATATAATACGGAGATATTGCATCATATTACGAAACACTGTTGGGCAAAATAAAATTTTTTTCTTCAACGCGCAATAAGCTACAGAGCGTTGATTTACCTACGATTTTCATATAAACGTGTCCATATCTTTTGAAGTACTCTGTATAACATAGCAAAATCTTATATCAAAAGCTTCTAAAAAATGTGAGCAATCCGAATTGGGTATAATATATAGGGGTTCTCATTTAAAAAACCATATGTTTAGTTTGTAACGAAGTTATGCAACACTCTGTATAGTTCGAAATAATTTCAAAATATGGACCTTAAAGACATATACCATTTTTGTTGAAAAAATTTTTTGATATCTCTTAAAATATACCAAATACCGAAGTTTGTCGTAAGATTGGTACACCCTATATATATATATATATATATATATATATATATATATATATATATATATATATATATATATATATATATATATATATATACAGGGTGTCCCACCGGGAAAGAACGCGATCTGTATATGGAAAACTACACATAGGAAACATTTGAAAATTTGACATTATACTAATGTTGATAGGGGCAACTCGACTAAAATATTTTCAAGATGGTGGCATTTCCGATTATACCGGAAGTAGATACCAACTTGCTTATTTTAAATTGGATACCATATATATTAATACATTTTTAGATTCTACGCAAGATTCTAGGCAGATTTCATGTATTATGTCCTATACCTAAGTCTAAGCGTTTTTGACATATTCAGGTTTTTATGTCAAAAATGACGATTGCAAGCCATAATATAATTATCAATTGTTCCTATGAGGATTCCCGTATTACTTACTTTGGGGTGGATTCCTTATTGAAAAAGACTTGCTTTAATAGATTTTGTACAGTATTTGTATAGCTAATCATACAGGGTGTTCGAAAAAAAAGATCTAAAACGAGATTGAGAAAACTGACAAAAATCAATTTTTTCAAATGGAAACCCCCATTTTTCTTATTTTGTAGTATTTAGCATTTAAAAAGAAGGTAACTTTGTATAAAGTTATCTATACCTAAAATTTGAAGTTTTCGAAATATTGCCAATTTAATATTTTTATATGGCGATTTTGCATTTAATCGTTAAACAATTAGATCTACGATAGCCACGATCGTATTTGACATTTCAAATCATCGTAATGGCACCCCGGTTAAATTATATGAACGAAAATTATTTAAACTTTTAAGGCTTATCTAAATCATTTTCATTTAAATGCTGCACTAATAAAAATATGGATAGCATAGGGATGATATTTGTGTTTCCGTAAAATTCTTAGAACTGACGATTTAGATAAGCCTGATTCTAATGCTATCTGCCTTGAAGATTTTGTTGGATATGCTTCAAAATATCTCAAAATTGCTATTTCAATATTTTCATTGTTAACAACTGGTTTCGTTTTGTACACTTATGCCTTTACGGATCCAAAATTCTTGAAGTTTTCTATAATTCGTTTAACAGTATTTGGTGATGGCTTTTGTTTATGAGGATATCGGGTCGCACATGTATCACATGTCCTTGAAATAATTTATCACATTGTCCATAAATAATGAATAAGTTTAAATAATCTTCGTTTGTATAATTTAACCGGGGTGCCATTACGATGATTTGAAATGTCAAATACGGCCGTGGCTATCCTAGATCTAATTGTTTAACGATTGAATGCAAAATCGCCATATAAAAATATTAAATTCGCAATATTTCGAAAACTTCAAATTTTAGGTATAGATAACATTATACAAAGTTACCTTCTTTTTAAATGCTAAATACTACGAAATAAGAAGAATGGGGGGTTTCCATTTGAAAAAATTAATTTTTGTCAGTTTTCTCAATCTCATTTTAGATCTTTTTTTTCGAACACCCTGTATGGTTAGTTATCCAAATACTATACAAAAATCTATTGAAGCAAGTCTTTTTCAATAAGGAATCCACCCCAAAGTAAGTAATACGGGAGTCCTCATAGGAACAATTTATAATTATATTAGGGCTTGCTTGGGTTATTTTTGACATAAGAACCTAAATATGTCAAAAACGCTTAGACTTAGGTATCGGACATAATATATGAAATCTGCCTAGAATCTTGCGTAGAATCTAAAAATGTATTAATATATAGGGTATCCAATTAAAAATAAGCAAGTTGGTATCTACTTCCGGTATAACCGGAAGTGTTACCGTCTTGAAAATATTTTAGCCGAGTTGCCCCTATCAACATTAGTATACTGTCAAATTTTCAAAAGTTTCCTATGTGCAGTTTTCCATATACAGATCGCGTTCTTTCCCGGTGGGACACCCTGTATATATATATATATATATATAAATATATATATATATATATATATATATATATATATATATATATATATATATATATATATAGATATATATATATATATATATATATATATATATATATAATTATTTATTCGAATTGCCTGTGAACTATTTCTAATCTCTTGAAAATTATTATCAATAACAGGCTTGTTGAATCTTAAAAAACTCGATTTTATTAAAAAATTGACGTTTCGCCACGACATTCGTGGCTTTATAAAAACTTTTTTATAATATCGAGTTTTTTAAGATTCAACAAGCCTGTTATTGCTAATAATTTTCAAGAGATTATATTTATATATATATATATATATATATATATATATATATATATATATATATATTTGTTACAGGCATATCGATTAAATAGCTATTATACATAATGACTGGTTATTATATATAATAGCAAAATTGACTAGACAATGTGATAAATTAATCAATTTATCCGGATATTATTCATAATAGCTAATCAAAGTTAGCCAAAGTAATAAATACGGTCTATTTGACTTGGCGTGATCACCGCGATCTCGTGGCTGATGCAATAGTGTTCGTTGTCGTTTTGTAATGAGAGGTCGCGCCCTGTGTGCCGTAATTTCCGGGAGTTTTTACATTCGTATCAGTGTCTGATGATGGCAGATGAAATGAAAAAACGTTTTTGTGAAACTATCACGGTACTTATTGCAAGTAAAGGAAAAAATAATCAGTTGTTTACAAATGATCAATATTTGTCTTTAATTTTAAAAGTAAAAGAATCAAAGAACAAGATTGCTAAGAAAACACCTGAAGATTACCAGCGCCTAGCAAGGTACGATGTCGTCAAAATTGGAGCATCAGAAAAACTAATAATTCCGGTGAAAAACGAACGTGATCCCATTATGTACTATGCTCACTTAGACGAAACTTTTCAAATAATCCACGACTGTCATATTAGTATTGGACACGGCGGTAGAGTCAGAATGATGAAAGAGTTAAAATGAAGATATAAAAATGTAACTGCTGAACTCGTCACAGTGTATTTGAATCTGTGTGAATCTTGTCAGAAAAAAAAAGTTTGCCAAAAAAAGGTCTTGTTGTAAAACCGATTATCAGCAACGAGCTTAATTCAAGGTGCCAAGTTGATCTTATAGACATGCAATCACAAGGTGATGGTGATTATAAATTCATTATGAGTAGTTAACAGTAAGAGAGAACTAACTCAAGATGGCGGCCATCGGGGTGGGGGGACCTTTCCGTCTATGCCAAATCGATATTCAAGATTGATGCTATGACGTCATGGGGCCTGGGGGCCTGGCTTGGGGGCTCCTTCTCCTCGATCCTGAACTGGGGGCCCTGGTTGGAGGCTAGTGCTCTGGACTCTCTCTCATGGGGGCCTAGCCTCAGACCTGGGGGGTCCCTAGCTGAAATATTAATAAATGAAAAAAGCCGTGTCGGGATTCGAACTACTCCGCCAGAGTCTAGTACTCAGACCGTTCATCCGTCAAACCACTGTGATGATTAGTAGGAAGCGAGTGATATAAAGAGATTGTTCATACGTTCCGACAGAGGACTCCGTATCGTAAGTGTTTTTCAAATTGAAGAAATTCTAATGGAGGATCGAACCTTTTTTAAATATATATATATATATATATATATATATATATATATATATATATATATATATATATATATATATATATATATATATATATATATATATATATATATTATATATATATATATAATATATATATATATAAATATATATATATATATATATAAATATATATATTATATATTATATATATATATATATATATATATATAAATATATATATATATATATAAATATATATATATATATATAGATATATATATATATATATATATATATATATATATATATATATATATATATATATATATATATAGATAGATAGATAACTAGATCCAATATTCGTCACCCCATGTCAACTATTGGAACGGAGTGTGATCCACATATATATATATATATATATATATATAGATATATATATATATATATATATATATATATATATATATATATATATATATATATATATATATAGTCCGGGGAAGTAAGATCAAAAATTCTATCAATGAGAAAAATAAAAAAAGTAGGGGTTATTATTTTTGTTAAGTAAGTACACTGACCCCTCATCGCTTTCCTGAATTTCTGACCAAATCCCGTGAGAGCTCGAAACACAGCTTGCAAGCACATTTTAAAGCACTAAAATTCGATGATTTTTTGCTTATAACTTTTTCTGATGTACTCGCACAAAAAAATCGTAGAGATCAAATTCACAGTAAATTTTATGCCCTACACGATGACGTAAGTCGACTTTCGAAATGAAAATTTTTTCGACTCAAAATTTTCCAAAAAATGAAAATTGTATCGAAAGGTCGTGTTTTAATTGGCAACCATACTGAAAATGACCATATCGAGATCAAAACATAGGAAACATAGATGGTGTGCTATTAAAAAATTACGTATTTTCAGATTTGGAAAATTCAAAATGGCGGCCGCAAAAATCGAATATATATATATATATATATTTTTTTTTTTCCATCACGCTTCCTCTTGAAAACATTAACGATATCGAAACGCGGTTGGTTGAAATCGATAGGGGAAAAGTTGTAGTTTTAGGCATAAAATAAAAAAAAATTTATAAATTTTTTTACATAACTATTTTTAAAAATTTATTTAAAAAAAATGTTGTTTGTTGAGGTTTTTCCTCATTTTTGCATTGAAAAATAAAGTCAATCGTTATACTCATACTCGAAATGTATTTGCCGTTAAAAAACGCGTATTTCAAAAAAAATTGTTTGAATACAATAATCAGAAGCCGAGATATAGAAGCTCAAAGTTCGCTTCGTACTGTGACCATACTATTAAAAATTAAAAATGCGCGTGTATTAGTGAAGACACGTTGGGGTGCTCGGCGACAATGGTCTCCCCGCCACTACGCCGAGCAGCTGCCGCGTTCATATTCGGGCGAACGCGGCAAGACTACTGATTTATTTTTGATGCAGCCAGTGACCCAACGTTCTTTTAAATCTGTATTTAATCACTACACAGGTGAAACAATCTAATGCAACAATAAGAATTTGAAAATTTTCAATAGTATGGTCACAGTACGAAGCGAACTTTGAGCTTCTATATCTCGGCTTCTTATTATTATATTTAAACAATTTTTTTTTGAAATACGCGTTTTTTAACGGCAAATACATTTCGAGTATGAGTATAATGATTGACTTTATTTTTCAATGCAAAAATGAGGAAAAACTCAACAAACAAAATTTTTTTTTGACAAATTTTTAAAAAAAGTTATGTAAAAAAATTTATAAATTATTTTTTTATTTTATGCCTAAAACTACAACTTTTCCCCTATCGATTGCAACCAACCGCTTTTCGATATCGTTAATGTTTTCAAGAGGAAGCGTGATTGAAAAAAATATATATATATTCGATTTTTGCGGCCGCCATTTTGAATTTTCCAAATCTGAAAATACGTAAATTTTTTATAGCACACCATCTATGTTTCCCTATGTTTTGATCTCGATATGGTTATTTTCAGTATGGTTGCCGGTTAAAACACGACCTTTCGATACAATTTTCATTTTTTGGAAAATTTTGAGTCGAAAAAATTTTCATTTCAAAAGTCGACTTACGTCATCGTGTAGGGCATAACATTTACTGTGAATTTGATCTCTACGATTTTTTTGTGCGAGTACATCGGAAAAAGTTATAAGCAAAAAATCATCGAATTTTAGTGCTTTAAAATGTGCTTGCAAGCTGTGTTTCGAGCTCTCACGGGATTTGGTCAGAAATTTAGGAAAGCGATGAGGGGTCAGTGTACTTACTTAAAAAAAATAATAATCCCTACTTTTTAATTTTTCCTCTCTATATACTTACTTCCCCGGACTAATATGGGGGTCCAGAGAACTGAAATTTTTATGACACCCTCAAGGATTCTTCATGGGGGCACCGGGAGTCTTCATATGAGTTCAGGAGATTGAAATTATATGATATATAAGAATGAGGCCCTCGGGAGTCTTCATGTGTGTTCAAGAGATCGAACTTATATGATATATAGATCCGC
Source organism: Cynegetis impunctata (assembly GCA_030704885.1). Lineage (NCBI taxonomy): Eukaryota > Metazoa > Arthropoda > Insecta > Coleoptera > Coccinellidae > Cynegetis > Cynegetis impunctata. Next base: position 338,068 of record JARQZK010002937.1, on the reverse strand, counting down.
CGGGGAACTGAAATTTTTTGTTAAATAGGAGGCCATCTTCGTAGATTTGGATATCAGATTACATACAAAGTTATTTAAAAAATATTTATTTTCAAATAGTTTGTATCATTTGTAAATATCAAAGATTTTTCAATTAACACTTACTAGAAAAAATATTATTTTCAATTCTAGGATAATATTCCATAAATCAAACATGAGAAACTATGTCTTTATATATATATATATATATATATATATATATATATATATATATATACACATATATATATATATATATATATATATATATATATATATATATATATATATATATATTCATATAATAAAATGATATTATATATCCTAGCATTGAAATTTATAGTTTTTCTGATAAGTTAATTAAATCTTTGATTCTTTCACCCTGTAATTTTTCTGTCATATATATATATATATATATATATATATATATATATATATATATATATATATATATATATATATATATATATTATATATATATATATATGTATATATATATATATATACATATATATATATATATTATATATATATATATATATATATATATATATATATATAGGATCGAAATTGAATTATTCATAAAAGAATACGTTATAACTATTATATATACCAATTTTGAAATTTTATTCGGTGGAAATCTCCATAAGTAAATGAATTAATTAGATACAAGGTCATTTATTCCGTTCGAGTGAGGGTATATAGGACACCGTCTTCGTAGAATTGAAGTTGGTGTTATCGCAGGACTACAGCATCAGCAAATTCTCCGGTCGTCCTAGAGCTGAAATTTTATTCGTCCGTAAGTAAATGAATTAATTAGATGCAAGGTCATTATTTCGTTCAAATCAAGAATCTCAGCGTCAGCATTTTATGAATCATGTTATATTTCTAAAGGGGTCCATACATAGTCAATCTCGATCCCTATCAGGATTTCATCATTTTGATACCAGATGCGCTAATCTTACTCGTACATTATCAATATGGATCACCGATCTCGATCGAGATTGACTGTGTACGATCTCCCTTAAAAACAACAAAGGAATTTCATAAACGTTATCCACATGCTTATTCAACATTTTCTAACCGTTAGCCATGTGCAAAATCCCTTCCCCCACTAAAAACTTCCTTCTAATAATTGTTGAAATTTTTCTTATTCATTTCATTCCAACTTCAACTTCATTTGAAGCAGCATCGTTAAACTTTCGATCTAACCGTTTGGGAGTATCTTCCTGTCTTTCCAACTTCAACTTCATTTGAAGCATCATCGTTAAACTTTCGATCTAACCGTTTGGGTGTGTCTTCCTGTCTTAGTGAAAATCAAGTAAGTGTTTTTGAGTTATACCTCAGAACGTTATTTAATATTTTTTATATTTGTTTTAGAGACGGATTTATTAGGAAAATTGAACAAAGTTTCTCTTCTAGAAAGGAAACCAAAGAAGAAGCTATCCGATCTGATTATCGAGGAGCCCTACAGAATATACCAGGCAAAAATAATTACTTCTACGTTAGGAGAGTCAGTACTTCTCGACTTGGGTGACTACAATATCTTTTTACCGAAGAGAGTGACTGAAGAATACAGGCGAATATTCCATCGTATCCAAGGGAACATTGGAAACCGGGAAAACCAATCCAGCTTCAATATTTTAACTAATTTAAAAACTAGGTAAATATTATTCAATTTCCTATAATATTTTTCCTCTCTGTCTGTGTGAATTATAAAGAAATGAATTTCACTGGTAAATTAACCAAAATAGATCAAACTCTCAAATTAATTCAAGAAAATTATTCTTCTTCAAATTCTAAAACATGGCAAAAAATGATTTTCTCACATATTCGTACTTGTTATAGAGCTTTGAAACGAATTAATTTTACTATAGGTGAAAAACGTAAAATATACTCCAGAATCGTTCAGCTCAAACGTATGAGCTGTTTTATTAAATATTTCCCTCAACAACAACAACACAATGGCGGAGGTTTACCAAAAAAACGTAATAATAGAATTCGGTGGAGGAATATTAATGCTATTTATGAAAATAGAGTTAGGACTGGATTTATTATTAATTTACGTCATTTAGATGTCCAACCATTCTTAGATGATTCTCTAGTTCTTTTCAAGAATAAAATCAGTAAAATTCTTAAGGATTTTAGTACTTTAAAAGTGAACACAACTTTCTGGGGTGATTTCGTTAAAGTATCGAATGACTGTGAAATTATAGAACGAAAATATTTCGGTACGCCGAATGCTATTATCGATATATCGACAGATTTATCAATGTGGTTCAAAGAAAATGTCTTAAACAAAATTTTACATAATTTAGAAGAGAAGAGCTTCAAAGGTAGTGGTTGGGCTCTCTCGAAAGTTGTCTTATTGGAAGTAGCTATTAATAAATTTGAAATGGGTACAGGCGGTTCATCTTACATCAATTTACCCCAGGAAATAGGTAAGAAAAAAGCTTGCGTTAACGATAATGCATGCTTTTTCTGGAGCGTATCTTGTCTTTATCCAGCGGCTAGAAATTCATGTCGTACGTCATCATATCCTTTATACTAGGAAGTTTTGAGAACCACAGGTTTAGAATTACCTATGAAACTTACACAAATCACGAAATTTGAAAAAATGAATGATATTTCGGTTAATGTTTATGCTTTGGAATTAACCGAGAGTGAAAATAAATCTTTTTATTCAGTGATACCCATCAGGTTGAGTCAACAACAACAGCGACTTCCTAATCGTCACGTTAATTTACTATTAGTTCAAAATATATACTATCCTAAATTAAATGAATATGAGCCGGTCATAGCAGATCCTGAAGATGGCGACGACGACAACGAAATCAGATATCATTATTGCTGGATAAAAAATCTCTCTAGACTCGTATCAGGTCAAATTTCCAAGAGAAACGGAAAAAAATTCATTTGTGATAGATGTTTGAATTATTTTAGCGCTCAAAATAAACTGAATGAACATGAAGCGTTATGTCGTGATTTGAACCATTCTAAAGTTACTTTTCCGAAATATGACTATGTAGAATTCAGAAACCACTCTTTTAAGCAAAAATGTCCTTTTGTAATTTATGCAGATTTCGAAGCTATTTTAGAAAAGTGTAATGACAAAAATTAGTGCCAAGACAACTAAATATCAAGAACACAAGCCCTACAGTGTAGGATATTACCTAAAATGCTCCTATGACGATAATCTCTCACGTTACGCTAGTTTTCGCGGAGAAAATTGTCTAGATTGGTTCTCCGATGAAATCGATAAAATTGGTAGATTTATTTATTCAAAAATTAAGCACATTGAACCTATGACGGGGGTACCTGATGAAGTCATCACTCATTGTCATATTTGCGAAAAACCCTTCACAAATAAGGAGATAATTGTTAGAGATCACGATCATTTTTCCGGGGAATTTAGGGGGTGGGCTCATCAGAAATGTAATTTGAATTTTAAAAAACTTTTTATTGTCCCATTGTGCGCTCATAACCTTTCAAATTACGATGGTCACTACATCGTGAAGTCACTTCTTCAACGAGGACCAATCAACTCCCTAGCCCTCAATAAAGAACGATACATTTCATTCACCTATTATCACACTGAAACTAAACTTAGATTCAGATTTATAGACTCATTCAGATTTATGGGAGCCAGCTTGGACGAACTAGTTTCAACCCTGATTCTAGGTAATTTTAATAATCTGAAAAAAGAGTACCCCGATCTAGTCGATGAGGAATTTGAGCTTCTAACCCAAAAAGGCGCCTTTCGTTACGACTATATAACCGATTTCGATCAATTTAACGATCCAACACTTCCTACCATCGAAAAATTCTACAATAAACTCACCGATTATCATATTAGCGAGAAAAGTTACCGTCATGCTCAAAAAGTGTGGAAAACCTTTAATATTCCAACACTAGGCGAGTACACTGACCTCTATATGAAAACCGATATAATGTTGCTCGCAGATGTAATGGAAAATTTTCGGGAAACGGCTACAAAAACCTATAATCTCGATCCAATTTGGTTCAATACTTTACCTTCATATACATGGTCCAGTATGCTTAAATATACGAAATGTCGCTTGGAAATTATAAAAGACATAGATATGATTATGTTTATCGAGAGAGGTATACGTGGGGGTATTTCGTGTTGCATGAATAGATTTTCAGAAGCTAATAATCCTCGTATGAATGATTTTGATCCAAGTAAACCTATAAAATATATCTTTTATATCGATATGAATAATTTATATGGGTATACCATGGGACAATTTTTACCATATGGAGCGTTAGAATGGTGTGAAAATACTGATATAGATGTAACTGAAATACCTGACGATTCTCCCGAAGGTTATATACTAGAGGTAGACATCGATTATCTCCCGAAATTACACGATCTTCATAAAGATCTACCATTTTGCTGTGAACACCTCACCCCTCCAGAAGGAGGAGTACATAAAAAGCTATTGTGTACCCTGTTCAATAAGAGAAATTACGTGATTCACTATAGGAATCTCAAACAGGCATTAAAAGCAGGTTTGGTTCTTGTAAAGGTTCACAAGGTGCTGAAATTCAAGCAGAGTCCATGGCTGAAACCCTATATAGATCTGAATACGGATCTAAGAACAAAAGCTACCACTACGTTTCAGAAAAATCAATTTAAACTTGCTAATAATGCCGTTTTTGGTAAAACGATGGAGAACATTCGATTACACAGGGTAATTCGGTTAGTAAATAAATATGAGGGTCGCTACGGAGCTAGAAATCTCATTTCCTCCCCCCGATTCCATAACCCACTTGTTTTTGGAGAGGATATGATGGCAATCGAAATGAAAAAATCCGAATTACTCTTCAATAAACCTCTGTATATCGGCATGACTGTTTTAGATATTTCCAAAACTTTTATGTACGATTTTCATTATGATTTTATGTTGTCGAAAGCACCCCCAGGGGGTTGTAAAATCCAATATGTAGATACTGATGCTTTCATATATGAGCTAAACTGTGATCCGTACACAATTATTAAAGAAAACTGTCATACTCATTTCGATACTTCTGACTATGCTCCAGACAACCCCTATCAAATTCCTTCGCTGAACAAAAAAGTCCCTGGTTTAATGAAAGATGAAGTGAACGGTAAAATAATTACTCATTTTGCAGGCCTTCGATCCAAAATGTACAGTTTCAAAGTTGAGGGGGATAAAATAACGAAAAAATCTAAGGGTGTTAGATCGTATGTTGTTAGAAATAAGATAACTTTCGAGGATTATGTACGTTGTTTGCCAGAGAAGGACGAAAAAGTCATTAATCAAAATTCAATCAGATCCGACGCCCATACACTGTATTCCATAGAACAAAGTAAAATAGGGTTAAGTCCTCATGACGATAAACGTTATTTGATTCCATCGTCGTTCGATACTTTACCATGGGGTCACTATTCACTTTAATTATTTTTTTGTTCTAGAGAGAGAGACTATGGATCATCAAGACCAAAGCATACCTCTAATTTCTCTTCAAGAATTTTCCATTCTAAAAATTATCGAAAATATCCAGTCTTTTTGTGACATACTTAAATTAGGTCTTCCAAAACTCCTAACTTTAGAGTTATTAGAAAAATTCAGTTCAATTGAATGGAAATTCATTGTAAAAGAGAATGAGAAAGATAAAAGTAGGTTTTTTAGAAAACGTGGTAGGAATGATATCTATGTCCAAGAGTGGCATTATATTTTCTACAACTATTACAGAATTGAGGATTTTAATTTAACTATATGCGGAAACTGTTACAAAAAATTATTAATTTGGTTCAAACACCATAACTTTAGTACAAAATTTAAAATAATGAAGGGTCAATATGATTTATTTATGCCGCCTGGAGATATATCCTTCTTATATCGAATAAAAATTTTTTGGTGTCAGGCGGAATACAAAGGAACAAAAGTTTTTAGGATATACAAAAATGAAGAGGATAAAAAACTGAAACTTTCCATAGACAGATTAATTGATTCCGATGACGAAAACAGTGATATTGATTTACATACAGGCTAGAGAGAGAGAAAGATATGTGGAAAATTTAATAATAATATTTTTTTGTATTTTTTGATGAGTAAAATTATATTGTTTTATCTATACTGTATTAATGCTTTGTAGTATAAAGGATATGATGACGTATGACATGAATTTCTAGCCGCTGGATAAAGACAACTGACTACGCTCCAGAAAAAGCATGCATTATCGTTAACGCAAGCTTTTTTCTTACCTATTTCCTGGGGTAAATTGATGTAAGATGAACCGCCTGTACCCATTTCAAATTTATTAATAGCTACTTCCAATAAGACAACTTTCGAGAGAGCCCAACCACTACCTTTGAAGCTCTTCTCTTCTAAATTATGTAAAATTTTGTTTAAGACATTTTCTTTGAACCACATTGATAAATCTGTCGATATATCGATAATAGCATTCGGCGTACCGAAATATTTTCGTTCTATAATTTCACAGTCATTCGATACTTTAACGAAATCACCCCAGAAAGTTGTGTTCACTTTTAAAGTACTAAAATCCTTAAGAATTTTACTGATTTTATTCTTGAAAAGAACTAGAGAATCATCTAAGAATGGTTGGACATCTAAATGACGTAAATTAATAATAAATCCAGTCCTAACTCTATTTTCATAAATAGCATTAATATTCCTCCACCCAATTCTATTATTACGTTTTTTTGGTAAACCTCCGCCATTGTGTTGTTGTTGTTGAGGGAAATATTTAATAAAACAGCTCATACGTTTGAGCTGAACGATTCTGGAGTATATTTTACGTTTTTCACCTATAGTAAAATTAATTCGTTTCAAAGCTCTATAACAAGTACGAATATGTGAGAAAATCATTTTTTGCCATGTTTTAGAATTTGAAAGAGAATAATTTTCTTGAATTAATTTGAGAGTTTGATCTATTTTGGTTAATTTACCAGTGAAATTCATTTCTTTATAATTCACACAGACAGAGAGAAAAAATATTATAGGAAATTGAATAATATTTACCTAGTTTTTAAATTAGTTAAAATATTGAAGCTGGATTGGTTTTCCCGGTTTCCAATGTTCCCTTGGATACGATGGAATATTCGCCTGTATTCTTCAGTCACTCTCTTCGGTAAAAAGATATTGTAGTCACCCAAGTCTAGAAGTACTGACTCTCCGAACGCAGAAGTAATTATTTTTGCCTCATATATTCTGTAGGGCTCCTCGATAATCAGATCGGATAGCTTCTTCTTTGGTTTCCTTTCTAGAAGAGAAACTTTGTTCAATTTTCCTAATAAATCCGTCTCTAAAACAAATATAAAAAATATTAAATAACGTTCTGAGGTATAACTCAAAAACACTTACTTGATTTTCACTAAGACAGGAAGACACACCCAAACGGTTAGATCGAAAGTTTAACGATGATGCTTCAAATGAAGTTGAAGTTGGAAAGACAGGAAGATACTCCCAAACGGTTAGATCGAAAGTTTAACGATGCTGCTTCAAATGAAGTTGAAGTTGGAATGAAATGAATAAGAAAAATTTCAACAATTATTAGAAGGAAGTTTTTAGTGGGGGAAGGGATTTTGCACATGGCTAACGGTTAGAAAATGTTGAATAAGCATGTGGATAACGTTTATGAAATTCCTTTGTTGTTTTTAAGGGAGATCGTACACAGTCAATCTCGATCGAGATCGGTGATCCATATTGATAATGTACGAGTAAGATTAGCGCATCTGGTATCAAAATGATGAAATCCTGATAGGGATCGAGATTGACTATGTATGGACCCCTTTAGAAATATAACATGATTCATAAAATGCTGACGCTGAGATTCTTGATTTGAACGAAATAATGACCTTGCATCTAATTAATTCATTTACTTACGGACGAATAAAATTTCAGCTCTAGGTCGACCGGAGAATTTGCTGATGCTGTAGTCCTGCGATAACACCAACTTCAATTCTACGAAGACGGTGTCCTATATACCCTCATTCGAACGGAATAAATGACCTTGTATCTAATTAATTCATTTACTTATGGAGATTTCCACCGAATAAAATTTCAAAATTGGTATATATAATAGTTATAACGTATTCTTTTATGAATAATTCAATTTCGATCCTATATATATATATATATATATATATATATATATATATATATATATATATATATATATATATATATATATATATATAAATATATATATATATATATATATATATATATATATATATATATATATGACAGAAAAAATTACAGGGTGAAAAATCAAAGATTTAATTAACTTATCAGAAAAACTATAAATTTCAATGCTAGGATATATAATATCATTTTATTATATGAATATATATATATATATATATATATATATATATATATATATATATATATATATATATATATATATATATATATATATATATATATATATATAAAGACATAGTTTCTCATGTTTGATTTATGGAATATTATCCTAGAATTGAAAATCATATTTTTTCTAGTAAGTGTTAATTGAAAAATCTTTGATATTTACAAATGATACAAACTATTTGAAAATAAATATTTTTTAAATAACTTTGTATGTAATCTGATATCTATCTATCTATCTTTCTATCTATCTATCTATCTATCTATCTATCTATCTATCTATCTATCATAGATAGATAGATAGATAGATAGATAGATAGATAGATAGATAGATAGATAGATAGATAGATAGATAGATAGATAGATAGATAGATAGATAGATAGATAGATAGATAGATAGATAGATAGATAGATAGATAGATAGATAGATAGATAGATAGATAGATAGATAGATAGATAGATAGATAGATAGATAGATAGATAGATAGATAGATAGATAGATAGATAGATAGATAGATAGATAGATAGATAGATAGATAGATAGATAGATAGATAGATAGATAGATAGATAGATAGATAGATAGATAGATAGATAGATAGATAGATAGATAGATTGATAGAAAGATAGATAGATAGAGAGACAGATTGATAGAAAGAAAGATAGATAGATAGATAGAAAGATAGATAGATAGATAGATAGATAGATAGATAGATAGATAGATAGATAGATAGATAGATAGATAGATAGATAGATAGATAGATAGATAGATAGATAGATAGATAGATAGATAGATAGATAGATAGATAGATAGATAGATAGATAGATAGATAGATAGATAGATAGATAGATAGATAGATAGATAGATAGATAGATAGATAGATAGATAGATAGATAGATAGATAGATAGATAGATAGATAGATAGATAGATAGATAGATAGATAGATAGATAGATAGATAGATAGATAGATAGATAGATAGATAGATAGATAGATAGATAGATAGATAGATAGATAGATAGATAGATAGATAGATAGATAGATAGATAGATTGATAGATAGATAGCCAAAGGGGAAGCAATGCTAATGAGTCAGGATGATGTCGCACTCCAGCGTATTTCCAACTGAACGGAAGAGAAATGTCTTCAATTAGCTCCTGAGAAAACTGACGCTGTACTCTTGACAACTAAGAGAAAAATAAGTGCTATTAGCTTCAATGTCCAGGGTACTTTAGTGGTGCCAGTTGGCGCCATAAATTATCTGGGTGTGTGGCTAGATACTAAGTTTACTTTTGATGGCTGAAAAGACATTAACAGCTCTAGCTTGCCTTGTGCCAAACGTCGGGGGACCCAGAGCATCCAAAAAAAAATTTTGTCGTCCGTTGTACATTCCCAGTTGCTGTATGCGGCCCCTTCATGGTATCCAGTGACTAATAATATGAAGCTCCTAGGACCTAGGTAAACTAACCACCATCCAACGCAAGATGAATATCAGAATCTGTTGCGCATATAGAACAATATCCACAGACGCATAGGGAGTGATTGCTGGAGTTTCTCCAATAGAACTCCAAATACTCGAACGAAGGGAAAAGTACCTAGGAGAAGATAAAAAGACGACACGCGCAAATCTCATGAATAGGTGGCAGGAAAAATGGAATCGCAGTACCGCAGACCGTTGGACATTTCGTCTCATACCGAATATTCAGGCATGGCTCGATAGGCCATATGGCGAATCTGACTCAAGCGATATCAGGGCATGGAAGCTTTAGGAAGTACCTACTCCGTCATACAAGGGTGGAAACGGATATGTGCGTCTACTGCGGAGAGGAAGACGATGCCGCTCATACGTTGTTCAGCTGCCCGAACTGGAACGTAGTTCGACAAGAATATTTCGATAAAACTAGTCACATTTTTAAGACAGACACCCTAATGAATGACCTCTTGGCATCTTAAGAAACATGGAATAGAGCATATAATGTAGTTCGAGCAATAATCGAGAGTAAGAGGAAGACATAATATGAGACCGCCCTTCCACCGAAATAATGCGTAAGCAGTTCCAGTGGAAGAGAGCTAAGGGAAGGGGTTTTAGTAGCTACCTAACGATAGGATGTACTCTAATACTACCCATTTTAGACCAGAATGGGTGCCTATAAAAGGTTTCCCCTCCCACCAGAAAAACAAAAAGAAGATAGTAGATACCTAACTATCTAGATAGATAGATAGGTAGAGCTACATTAACAGATAAATGAATAGATAGAAAGACAGATAGATAAAAATAATTTATATGGCAGAACAACGTTTGCCGGGTCAGATAGATTGATGGATATATATATGTAGATAGATTATATAGAGAGATAAATAGATAGATATAAAGACAGATAACTATCTAGATCAGGGATGGCGAACCTATGGCACGCGTGCCACAAGTGGCACGTTTGAAAATTTTGATGGCACGCACAAAACAGAATTGAAAATATCCTTTCTTTCCCACAGATGCCATATGGCGTCATATTTTTCAGAACGAATTGCAACCAACATTACTTGTAGAGTTCTGTTTGTTGCACGTAGCAATATTTGTTTACATTCATAGATGGCAGAACAAGCAATTTGAATTTTGAAGAATGCTAATTTGGCGGTAAAACAAGCAACGTGAACAACTTTTCAAGAATTAATTCGGGAAAGAAAGGGTCTACACTTAATTAATAATTTATGATATAAATTTGTAGTACTGAATACCTATCTTAGTATGTTAACTAGAACCGTCAAATTATACATTTTATTATTAAAATATCTCATGAATTATTTCGAAGTATATAAAGATGCGCATTAGATAAAATTTGTTGCGTATCCAGTTTCGCCTTCTAATGTTATTGCATGTTGTTGCCGTCGCAGCGCTCGAATCAGACGACAGACTGCATTAGTCATTTTGAGTAAACCGTCGGCTTTGAAACTTCAGTGACTTGTTAAAAAATATAACCGTTTATTGTAAATAGATGTAGTGTTATTTTTAGGTAAATATTTTTACATATTATTTCATATTTTATATTCTGCATTCGTTTGCAAGAACATATTGCGTCACGACTGAAGTTTCAACCTGTAACAACCTTAAGGTATTAAAAGTTACTAAACTTATAATTTACTTTGCTTATTTTTAAACAATAAAATATTTCAATATTATGAGTAATTATTTTATCATTAAATCAGTGTGTAATATAGAAATAATTATTAAAATTACCTTGAATTAATATATTATTTATTATTTTCTTGTGTTGGTAATATTTTTGGTACTTTAATATGTGACGAAATATGTTCTTGCAAACGAATGCAGAATAAATTATTTATTTTATAACAATATTATTGAAATATATATTTTTTAGAATTTCTTACTATGGCTAGTTCAATGAAAAAATCGAAATTATCCGCAACATGTAGTAGTAGAGAATTTCAAGCTTGGTGGACCGATAGATACGGTATGATTGAAAAGGACAGTATAGCAATTTGTATTTTATGTTCTAAAACTGTAGTCTGCAGAACATCTTCAGTAAAGCGGCATTATGAAACCAACCATAAATTTCTTCTCGATCGAAATGTAGAAGCGCAAAAGGAGTATATATCACGTACCTTAAAAAATAAAAATGCTCAAACTACTTCTTTAATGAAATATATTGGAACTCAGTCAAACACCACTGCTGCTAGTTATGTCGTTTCAAAAAATATTGCTCAATATGCGAAACCTTTTAATGAAGGAGAATTTTTAAAGGATGCTTGGCTGCAATGTGCACCATACTTATTCGATGATTTCGAAAACAAAGAAAAAATTATCCAAAGAATTAAGGACATGCCGATAGCTAGGAATACAGTGAAAGAGAGAATTTTGGGTATGGCGGAAAATGTAAATTTTCAACAAAAAATTCATGTAAAGTCTTCTGATTTTATATCCATTTGCCTTGACGAGTCTACCGACGTAACAGGCTCTGCTCGCTTAGCAATTTTTGTACGTTATTTTGTTCAAAACAATATTAAAGAAGAGTTAATAAGTTTATCAACATTAACAACAACAACAAAAGGATTAGACATTTGTAATGCAGTTATAGATGCATTGGAAAAAAGAGAAATATGTCCTTCTAAAATTGTGTCAGTTACAACTGACGGTGCCCGCAGCTTAACTGGACGGGAAAATGGATTTATAAATTTATTTACAAATCGTATTGGACACACAGTTCTTGCTTTTCATTGCATTATTCACCAGCAAGCGTTATGTGCGAAAACAGGTTTAAAAATGTTTGATGATATTTTGAGTTTTGTAACAAAATTAGTCAATTTTATATCAGCACGAGCACTAAATAAAAGAAAATTTCAAGAATTGTTAAAAGAAGTAAACTCGTCGTACAATAGCTTACTTTTGTACAATAATGTACGCTGGTTAAGCCGCGGAAATGTTTTGCAAAGATTTGTAGATTGTTTAGAGGAAATAAGATTATTTCTAAATAATGAGAACATTATTGACCAATACAATCAATTATTGGATGTAGAATGGCTAGCAAAGTTACATTTTTTCACTGATTTATGCTCTCACTTAAATGAATTAAATATGAAACTACAAGGTGGTAATAAAACAGTCATTATAATGTTTGACTTAATCAAAGCGTTCGAAGTCAAATTACTGATTTTTAATCGTGATATTCTTTCTAATTCATATAAATATTTTCCGAATACAAAATTTTTTTTTTTCTGAAAGTGAATGTCACGAAAAGCCAAATGAAAAGTCATTAACGAAAGAGTTTTCAATGGTAATTCAATCCCTGATTCAGGAATTTTCTACAAGATTTGCGCAGTTTAAAGAATTTGAAGAAACTTTAAAATTTATTTTATATCCTGATACAATACCATTTGAAAAATTGAATTTAAAAGTCCTTGAGTGGTTAAATTTTAATGAATTAGAAATGGAATTAGTTGAATTTCAATCAAGTACCATATGGATTCAAAAATTTGTTGATTTAAGGAATGATTTAGAAACTATTGAAAGTAATCGATTATTGGATAAAATAAATAAAATTGCAGAAGATGAAATTTTAACTACATGGAATTCAATTCCTGACACGTTCAATTGTTTAAAAATATTAGCAAGGGCAATTTTATCAATATTTTCATCGACGTGGGCATGTGAATCTCTATTTTCAGTCGAGCTCTGCATGCGTACTGTTGAAATTAACTAAATATGAACCAGATATTAAATTTTTATCATCTTGTGTACAGCAACAAAAATCACATTGAAAATAATTGTCTTTAACGTGAATATTGTTTCTAGCATATTGTTTTTTGTAAAACATTGATTAATAAAAAATTGTTTGAAGAAGAATTGCCTTTATTTGTTTATTTAATTATACTTACGTATAGTTTCACCACGTTAACATTTCGAATGAAATTTTGTTGTGGCACGTTACCTATTTAAAAAAGAATTTTTATGATTTTGTGGCACGGACATCAAAAAAGGTTCGCCATCCCTGATCTAGATGTATGGCAGAACAACGTTTGCCGGGTCAGCTAGTATATGTATATATATAAATATATATATATATATATATATATATATATATATATATATATATATATATATATATATATATATACATATACATGTATATATATATACATATACATGTATATATATATATATATATATATATATTTAAATTTTGAAATTTAAACGACGACGTCGTTCGCCGTTTCAAAGTCGTGAAAGAATTTCGTAATTTCAAATTGCTATAATCATTTTTTTTAATTCTCAGTCTGTGTTGAGCTAATTTTGTTTGACTCTAAATAATCGAGTTATTGGAATGCGACTAGGCTCTAATGTTGCGGTAGTTATTCCTGTACAAAGCCATGAACGACCTGATAATGAACGACCCATGTTGATTCAAATATTTTGTCTATGAATCTATAAAACACAACACTTTTCATCCTCAGCGTGCGGTGAGCTTACTTTGATTATTATCTTACATAAAAAATAATTGAGTTATTACAACGCTACAAGGCTTAACTTTTGCAGCAGATATTCCTATACAAAGCCGTGAACAACACAATGATGAGTGACCCTTGTTGATAGAATTCTTTTCTCCATTAGTCTGTAAAAGCAACACTTTTTAGTCTTACTTTCACCGAAAATACTTACTATTGCTGCGTATCGAAAAAAATCAGTCAACGGAAGTAGTTTTTCTATCCGTTTTAGACCTCTTAGAACACGATTTTCAAAAAATGTTTCATGTCTGATGCCTATAGGTATGTACATATAAATTGCCTTCGGCCCGCGCTACCGATTCTTTTTCCTCCTCCTGTACCCATTCGTAGGCGCAATACGCATAATAAAGTACGCGAATGAAAATTTATTGTATATTTTATATATATATATATATATATATATATATATATATATATATATATATATATATATATATATATATATATATATATATATATATATATTTTTTATTTAAACAGAGTGGTGATTTGACTTTTGTAAAGTTAGCTCACCACGCTGTTGCTATTTGAAATTAAGCGCGGCAAACAAAATTCTTTCACGGCTTTGAAACGGCAAACGATGCCGTTGTTCGAATTTCAAAATTTATACAGGGTGGTGATTTGACTTTTGTAAAGTTAGCTCACCACCCTGTAGCTATTTCAAATTGAGCGCGGCAAAAGAAATTCTTTCACGGCTTTGAAACGGCAAACGATGCCGTTGTTCGAATTTCAAAATTTATACAGGGTGGTGATTTGACTTTTGTAAAGTTAGCTCACCACCCTGTAGCTTTTTCAAATTAAGCGCGGCAAACAAAATTCTTTCACGGATTTGAAACGGCAAACGTACGGCAAACGATGCCGTTGTTCGAATTTCAAAATTTATACAGGGTGGTGATTTGACTTTTGTAAAGTTAGCTCACCACCCTGTAGCTATTTCAAATATAGCGCGGCAAAAAACTTCTTTCACGGCTTTGAAACGGCAACTGTATGGCAAACGATGCCGTTGTTCGAATTTCAAAATTTATACAGAGTGGTGATTTGACTTTTGTAAAGTTAGCTCACCACCCTGTAGCTATTTCAAATTGTGCGCGGCAAAATAAATTTTTTCACGGCTTTGAAACGGCAAATGTACGGCAAACGATGTCGTCGTTTGAATTTAAAAATTTTTATATTTATATAGGGTGGTGAGCTAACTTCATGTAAAGTTAGCGCACCACCCTGTAACTTTTTTAAATTAAGCGCGGCAAAAGAAATTCGTTCACGGCTTCGGAACGGCAAAAGTACGGCAAACGATGTCGTTTTTCGAATTTCCAAATTTAAAAGTTGGTGAGCTTACTTTATGTATCTCAATCGACCACAGTTAGAATAAAAGTTTTATACCTAAGTATTCGAAAGCTTCTCTCGTGGAATTCATCGAAGCATCTCGATTTTCTCAAGATAGATTAAAGCCGAATCTGCCTTGTTTTTGACGAACCACCGTAACGTGCTTATTTTCATTTGACCAATAACGATGATTATTTCGATTAAAAAATGCCAGCGCTACTTATATGGCTTTCATCGGACAATTCCACTAAAAGACAAAAATTTATATTTTCTCCCGTCTTTTGTATATGCCACTTACAAAACTCAATTCGCTTCTCAGTTTCACCTGGATGCAGATGATTTATAGCTTGGAATATGTAGGGAATATATATATATATATATATATATATATATATATATATATATATATATCATATTCGCAGTGAAGACACACGTATACTTTTGTTCTCCGATATTTCGAGTAGTTTTATGGAAAATAAGTGACATTAAAAAGTGAAATTTTGTCTGTTTGTGCGAAGATCAGTGAACTCAATAGTGAATTTTTCATCGAGGCATAATTTATAGTTCCCGAGTATTTAGTACATATATGTAATTGAATCAGAGTAATAAGGAACAAAAAAAACCAAAATATCTTCGAAGCAGAGACAGAAGGCAGTGCGAACTGATAAGAATTGAACAAATAAGATATAAACAATCTGCATTTTACCTCGCCCTAAGCGTACCAATAAAAATTAATAACATGAAAAGAATATTTCAAAATGGATAAAACTGAGTGTTCAGAATGTAAACTAACAATTCAATCAACAAGAGAAGTACGATATCCGTGCACACCTTGTGACTCTTGTAAAAGGCTAATATGCAATAGCTGTTCTGGATGTTCAGCATCAGAAATAAAATGTTTGCCTCTAAAAACACGAATATTAACATTCAATTGCGCAAAGTGCCGGAATTACGAATATGCTGATATTCTTGTGAACACGATTGAAGATAAAGATCAAATAATTGATGATAAAAATGAAATTATTCAGATGCTTAAAGAAAAATTGAAAGAATTGGAAAATAATAGCGTAAAACAAACTAATCAGAAATCTTATGTAGATGCTGTAAGTACGAACATGGAAACCAATAATGAAAGAAAAAATAACTATCCAAACCTTGTAATCAAACCTAGAGTAAAACAAGATAGTAGAAGAACACAATTTGAACTAAACAAAAATATAGGTCCTGCGTAGCTGAAGGTGGCAGTGACTCAAGTTAAAGAAACAAAAGATGGATCTGTAATTATTTCATGTCAAACAAAAATGGACATTGATACTGTGGAAAAAACTGTTAAACAGAAGTTAGATGACAATTATGAAGTCGAATTGACAAAAATGAGACAACCCAGAATTAAAAATTGTGAATTTCACACAAAATATGTCTGCCGACGAAGTAACTAGGAGCATCATTGAACAAAATGATATACAAGATGATATTAAGGCAACATATATCAGGAAAACAAGAAAAGGTTGTAGTACAATTTATTGTGTTTGTTCCGCAACAGCCTTTCAACAGATTATGGTAAAAAAAAACTTTGTATCGGATGGGAAAGACTGCCAATCTATGAAGATCCAGATGTGCCAAGATGTTTCCAATGTCAAGGCTTCTATCATAGAATAAATGATTGCCGCAATAAAATAGCTTGTCCAATTTGTAAAGAGCCACACGAAGAAATCAACTGCCCAAAACAAACTAAATTTTGTATAAACTGTGTCACTTAAAATAAGAGATATAAAACGACTTACAGTACTCGGCATTGTGCCGGTGATTTGCTGTGTCCTAGTTTGGAGTACCAAAAACGAATTCTTCAAAGAGAAACAACCTACACCCCAGAATAGTAATAGTAGACGAAGATGCTCTTCTAGGAGATCTTGAACTTGTTGGAATAAATCTTGGTGAATACATCGATGCTCCAAACTGCAGGTACAGCGACAATAGTATTTTTAGTGTTTTTCATCTTAATACCAGAAGCATTAAAAAGAATTTTGATGAACTGTTGGTTGCCTTGTCAACATATAATATAAATTATTATATTATTATTTTAAGTCAGTGTTTTGGAATAGATACATTGCAGAATATTAATATTCCGGGTTATGAAACATATTATAACAATGCTGATTTCAACAGAAATGACGGGGTCGTAATATTTTATAAGGAAAATTTGAATGTCATAGTTGATAGTTTCAAACTTGCTGTGGGGTTACATTAAGTATTTTAAATGCTACTGTTGAAGGTACATCGTTTCAAATAGTTGCATTATACCGACCAAATCCATCTAATATAATATGATTTATAGAAGAAATTGATGATTACCTTGAATTAAACCCTCAGCACATTCACTTTCAATTGCTTGTGGGAGATATTAATATCGACTTATTGAGTGGGGATGTAAATACAAATAAATATATATCTGTGATGGCAAGACAAGGATTTTTACCTTACATACAATTGCCGACTCGTTTAACTGGAAACACATCTACTTGCATAGACCATATATTTATCAAGCGAAAACATGTAGGAAATATAGCTGTCCATTCGCATATATTGACGTGTAGTATCACAGATCATTATGCTGTAGCAGCTGTATTTTATAGAGACACACTTGCTCGGAATCAAGAGAATAAAAATAAAGTTTCCTACACAATCAGGAAGATAGATGCGGAAAAGTTAATAACATTAATAGAAGGTGAAAACTGGACAATGGTTACTGAAGCGGGTGACGCTCGAGTAGCTACAGATGTTTTTGCTGACACTTTTCGGCATTTGATAGATGAATGCACAGTAATCAAAATTATTCGGGAAAAAAAGGTTAAAAAAATTAGACCTTGGATTACGACCTTACAAGGTCCATTATCAAAAGAGATAAATTTAAAAAACGATTGTGTAATAATTTTTCCATAGATTTAGAAGAACAATATAAATCTCATAGGAATCGACTAAATAGTCTTTTAAAAAAATGTAAACACAATTACTATAAGAACATAATAACACAAAATCAAAATAACATGAAGAAAATTTTTCAAATAATTTCTGAGGCGGCAAATGATCAGTCTGGAAAGAGTAAAATAAGCTTAGATATATGCAATGATAGTGGACAAGCTTTTAATAACAATAAAGAAATGGCAAATTTTTGTAATGAATATTTCACTAGCATAGGCACTAAAATGATTAAAAAAATAAATACACTACATGATTTCTCATAACGACTCTTTGTTTTTAACCCCTGTTACAGAAAATGAAGTATTCCTCCATATCAATTCATTGAAGAATGGTAGTGCACCGGGTTGTGATGAAATAACCCCATTTTTATTAAAACTAACTGCAGAATACATTCTGCGCCCTCTTAGCCATATCATTAACTTAATATTTAGTGCTGGAAAATTCTCCGAACAATTTAAAAATTCTGTGATAATCCCTATATACAAAGCAGGTGACAAAAATAAAATTTCAAATTATCGCCCAATTAGTTTAATTAATAATTTTGGAAAAATTACTGAAAAATGCCTAATAAATCGCTTAGTTAACTTTTCAATGAGCAACAAAATATTAAGTGAATATCAGTATAGGTTCCGATAAGGAAAAGCACATCAGATGACGTCCATTGAGCTGGCATTGTCAACATAGCGAAAGCAAATTTAGTATAGTTGAGAATTTGTTGCTATTTTGTTGCTAATTTGTTACAGCAAAATTGATTTTGTTGCTCCAGCCGTTTGGGAAAAAAATGAGACAATGCCAGCTTTTGATTAAGCTGGCATTGTCACATAAATTTTTGGCACATACAGTGGAAATAACTGATTCTAAATTTGTTGCTAATTAGTTGCTAATTATTTACAGCAAAATTGATTTTGTTGCTCCAGCCGCTTGGGAAAAAAATGAGACAATGCCAGCTTTTGATTAAGGTGGCATTGTCACATAAATTTTTGGCACATACAGTAGAAATAACTGATTCTAAATTTGTTGCTAATTAGTTCCAGCAAAATTGATTTTGTTGCTCCAGCCATTCGAAGGAAAAAACACGACAATGCCAGCTCATGATCAAGTTGGCACTGTCACATCAATTTTTGGCCCGCACAGTGAAAATAACTGATTCTAAATTTGTTGTTAATTAGTTGCTAATTAGTTACAGCAAAATTGATTTTGTTGCTCCAGCCATTCGAAGAAAAAAACACGACAATGCCAGCTTATGATTAAGTTGGCATTGTCACTACTGATAATAAACTTGAATATTCAAAAATTGCAATAGCCATTTTAACTTCATCAATTTTTCTGTTATTGAATTTTTACCAACCTACTTCATCAATAATAACTTACTGTATGTATCAAATGAATTTAGATTTAACGAGTGGTGCCCTCTTTCATTAAATATTCTTATGTTGGTTAGAATGCTCAGCTTTGCCGCGCGGTAGCAATCACATGAGTTTTATTCATAACCAATAAAAACGGACGGTGTGGGTCATGCATTAATTGATTTTTTCTTCAAACGTCATATAAGTGATAACTTTTGTGACGTTCCTCAATGACATTAAGTGTGATTTATGTGACTAGGAGTATAAGTACTTATACTCATAAGCGTATAAACACATTATAGTACTATGAATTTATTCACAATGGTATTTATTATTTATTCGTAATATTTATAGTAAAAGTACAATTATGAAGATTTGCATCATTTAAGAATCCTCCACTTCTTGCAATATCAGTACTATTCATAACAACTTTTCCAGAGTGAACGGCATTTACAAATCCATTACTTGTATCGGGTTTATTAAATGAAGATTGTTCGAGAAGTTCTTCTTAAGCAATGCCCTGTATATTCTTTCCAATTTGGAATCTTCAGATACAATGCCACGTCTTTTGCTACACTACCAATTTTATGGATACCCATAACAGCTTTATAACATTTCCCATTTTGATATTTCAAAAAAAAACGTCGTTCCCTAAAATCGGCAGGGGCAAGATCATCAACTGTCATATTCACTAGTTTATCGCAACGACATGCCCCAGATATTCCAAATATCAAAACT
This sequence comes from Cynegetis impunctata, assembly GCA_030704885.1. NCBI lineage: Eukaryota > Metazoa > Arthropoda > Insecta > Coleoptera > Coccinellidae > Cynegetis > Cynegetis impunctata. Next base: position 317,268 of record JARQZK010002937.1, on the reverse strand, counting down.
ACCTAAAAAATTAAGTGTTGTTTAGCACAATGTGAAACAAACAAAATGTAATTTTATTACCTTCATCGCCAAATACTTTTCATCTGGGGCTTCAGACAAAAATTTGCTGAACTGTTCCCTTGACAAGACTCTCGATTTCTTTGGCTTATAACCTTCTCCTTGCTTTTTTAAAAATGCACGCAAATTGTTGTATTTTTCAATGTTCACATTATGCTTCAAATTCAACACAGACCTTATCATTGAATAATGAGCCCACAAACTAGAACTCTTCATGTGCCATTTCGGTAAAATATGCCAACAAAACGTTCTCAGAGTATTGCACTACTTTTTTTCCATTGCACCATTTGTTGAACCTAACAAACGCAGCTTCATATACTGCAGCAGATTTCGTCGGCAGCAAGTTTTGTATAGCTATTCTAGCTGCCTCTACCACCTCGGGAGGATCATTACACATTTCTAAACTCATTTTCTTCACCGAATTTGAAATATTTGTTTTAATGGATGTCAAACAAGTACGTATCCATGACAACGATACGAAAAAGGCAATATACAGTGAAATAAGTTACAGATTCAATCTTGTTCTCTTTATTAAAAAATTCGTTTCCTTTCATTGTTTTATTTCGAATGAAATTATGCACGTTTGAAGAAATAATAGTATATGATATTCGGAGAATAAGATACTTTATGTGCTTCGCATGGATTGTCAAACTTTCCACGCTCAGCACATAAAGTATCACTTATTCTCCTAATATCATAATATACTATTAATATTAAAATATTTCATGAAATTATCTGATATAGGACTCCAGCGCGGAAGACCAGCTACTGTGATTTTGGAGGAGCTAAAGCAAGTTCTCAAAATTAATAAGAATTTGATTCTTAATGACGATAACCGAATTGTCTCAAAAAATAATCCCATTTGGACGAAAATTGCAAATGAGTTGAATAATATCATAAAACTCGAAAGCATTCACTCATTTCTTACCTGTGATCGTTATAATATACCATCAGAGTTAATACCATCCCATCGGAAAGATTCAAGTATCGATTCTGAAGTATTGAAAGTAGAAAGGATTCACCCAGAGCCATTAAAAATGATTGATGATGACAGCTCAAGGTCATAAATCATGGCCGGTCTATTGTTCCTATTGTTTGGGTGCAGGTGTGCGGTCTATTGTTATGCCAGATGTTCCTATTGTTTGGGCCGGTCTATTGTTCCTATTGTTTGGGCCGGTCTATTGTTCCTATTATTTGGGGCAGGTGTGCAGTCTTTTGTTCCTATTGCTAGACCAGCTCTTTTGTTAGGGCAGGTGTTAGGGGCAGGACCGTATTAACTAATGATTGAGGGTCGTGAGAATTGAATATTTTTTACAAATTTACACCAAAATTCGCAAATCGTATGAAATCCACCCCTGACATTAGTTTTTCAACGTGGATAATATTTCTAAGAAAACACAAACAAAAGGTTGAAGCGAATATCTCTTCACAAAAGAAACCCGTCGCTGAGTTATTCAACGTGGGTGGGCAATATTTCTAAGAAAACACCCACAAACGGTGGAATAATACCACAAAACTTGGAGGGGGTAAGGGCTTAAAAACAGCTCACTGCAAACAAATAGGCAGTTATTCTTAAATATCTACCAGCAGTTAAATACCATGTACAGTAAAAACGAGACTGTTCGATCGCAAAGATGGCCGACGAAATCAAGGAAAGCAGTGCAAGAAACGAGACCTCAGAAGAAATACACCACTGGCTACCACTACACGCCGCAAATGTCATCAATAGATGGTAATTACAGGTCAACAAACATGGTTCCTGAAGATGTGTACCATAACACCGTAAATCGTAGGATGGAGCGTGAGATGCATCGGCTCGTAAGTGAAGACATATACAATTTGAATCTCTCAGGCAGTAAATATGTAAGAATTGGTCTGGATCCTTTCAATGATTTTCAATGTTTACTTAGAATATGTCGCCATGGTTATCTTGATTTCATTTCATTCACGAAAAAAGAAGTAGATGAACTTACTGTTAAAATGCCTGGGATACTGAAGGAGTTAGCGAAAAAAGGTGAAATTGAAGTATATCTGGATACAATTGGATTATATTCACTGTATTCTACATGTAACAACGTGTTGATATTCAAGGAAAGTAACTTCCCAAAACTTTTTTTGGCTGTTGATTCTTTAAAAACTTTTGCAGCAGGCATGAATCTCTTTGTACGGAAGATGGATGAAAAAATTGAGTGACGATGCTATTACCCGGTATTGCACAATTGATTATTTCGCAGATTTCATTCTCACTGAAATGCGTAAGCAACATTTACGTGTAATCGATATACAAACTTGTGCTGAATTCATAAAATTGAGTTACAATGACTCACCCCATATGTATGAATTGCTTGTAAAATATTATTACAATATTGAGAATATTGTATTGGATAGTGTAAGCTGGTTGATATGTTATTGTATATAAATATGATTAAATGTATGATATTATATAAAAATAAACTTAATCAGAAAATTTATTTATCTAATTACAAACCTTTTTATTTGAAACACTAAATTATTAAAAAAAATGTAATTTGAACTTTTCGTTTACATGCATTATAACAGGTCTCTCATACTAGAGGAAAAAAGAGTACACATATAAATTTTTAAAAAACCTAAATCCCATGTGTGATAAATCAGTTGTAAATATCGTATATTATTACGATGAATGACGGACTGCTTTTTGAATAAAAAAACTTTTTATATGAAATATAGACAAAACCTCCTAGTGTTTAAAAATTATGATACTAATACGATCAATATTATATAAATAAATTGATAGGAAGTTAAGTATTATGTATTTAACTCAACTTAGATTATAAATTATAACCCATACTTTGTATGATGTAGTAATAAAGTTAAATTATTAATTCATTCTATTATTCTACATTGAAAATTTAATAATTTTATAATTGTATGCATACTTTTAAACAATCACATACCTTGCCATGCCAAAAAAAAGCCCACACATTTCTATACTAAACAGATAAAATTATTATTGAATATATGATTCATGCATTCATTGTATAAATGATTTATCCATGCGTTCAATTTGGTGAACATCGAAATTAAATAACTTATGCAATTTTTATAAGATTCATGAAATTTTTCATGAATATCATCTGGAATATTTAATGTTTTTGTAAAAACACGTTCGTACAATACGTTTTGAATAGGATTTGCATATCCTACCTCTCTTTTGTGTATGTCTACGTAGCCAAATTTCAAGTTAATCGGGTGTATAATATATATATATATATATATATATATATATATATATATATATATATATATATATATATATATATATATATATATATATATATATGTTAACGGTATCCCTATACACCCCCTTTACGCTCCCCATCATTGATGTAAATATCGTATATTATTACGATGAACGACGGCCAGCTTTTTGAATAAGAAAAACTTTTCATATAAAATATAAAATATAGACAAAATCTCCTAGTGTTTAAAAATTATGATGCTAATACGATACTTTAGAATGTTTCACTGTAGAAATAGAAAGAAATAATAATAACACTGTCTTGAAATTGCATATTGGTTTGAAATATGGAATAAGAGATTGCTTTTCAAATATAAATAATAGTATTCGACTTTAGAACTATGCAAATGAAAAACGCTATATAAAATATCGAACGAACATAAATGTTAAACTTTTTCATATAGGTAAGAAACCCACATTACTTTACTTTCCACGACCCCCACCATTCCTCCATGCTTACCTGTTATTGTGCAATCTCCGAAAATTACCGAAGAAACCCGAACTAATGTCCACGATTGTTGTGAATAAAAGCGTCTAAAATATTAGAAATAAAGATATCCGGTAATTATAAACATATAATAGTACCTAGTCCTCCAAAATGAAATTGATGCATTTCATATTGCTTTAATCATTTATATTGGCCAAACTCATAAACTTATCAATCAAAACTGTTATTCAATCAAATCTTTACAGATGTAATTACGAACAAAGATCAGAAATTTCATAAAACCTATTAGGTAATTATATGAATATAAATAATTAATTGAATTTATGATTCCTGGTTACCTTTTACTAATGATTTGTATATTCAATTTGGTGAGATTGAATAATTTATTGAACTTTTGTCATATAAGATTCACAATTTTTTTTTTATGGAAGAACAAAATAATTTAAGTAACTATTTTCCTATAAAATGCGTGAAATTCATCAGATCCATCAGATTTTATTTCTTTGATTGGGCAGAATGCGAAATTTTTTATTATAGATCTCATATTTTCTTTTTTCTGTTTAATTTTTTCAGACAAAACCTCCTAGTGTTTAAAAATTATTATACTAATACGATCAACATTATATAAATAAATTGATAGGAAGTTAAGTATTATGTATTTAATTCAACTTAGATTATAAATTATAACCCATACTTTGTATGAAGTAGTAATAAAGTTAAATTATTAATTCATTCTATTATTCTACATTGAAAATTTAATAATTTTATAATTGTATGCATACTTATAAACAATCACATACCTTGTCATGTCAAAAAAAATCCCACACACATCTATACTAAACGAATAAAATTGTTATTGAATATATGAGTCCTACATTCATCGTATAAATAATTTGTCCATGCATTCAATTTGGTGAACATCGAAATTAAATAACTTATGCAATTTTTATAACATTCATGAAATTTTTTCATGAAGAACAAAATAACTTAGGGAACTTTATTACAGAAAATTTATTTATCTAATTACAAACCTTTTTATTTGAAACACTAAATTATTAAAAAAAAATGTCAAATATTAGGAGTAAATAAAACGTAGACGATAAATGTATACGATTGGTGAATATCTTAAAATCATAACATTACTAGAAATACTGTTTTAGAAAATATAAACATGTATTCGATTAGGAAAGAATAAAATATAGAGGATAAACATATCCAACGATAAGTATATTTTTATGAAATAAAAGAATTCTTTTTGAATATAAATAATTTTATTTGAATTTAGAACTCTACATATGAAAAACGCTGTATAAAATGGTGCTCAATGTTTTTTCTGAGAAATTGTTCAATTACTTACGCAATTATTAAATCTGGTAAAACATATGAATTACATAACTTGCTTGTGAAACATAAAACTACTTTTTGAAAGATATGAAACTTTATTACCAAATTTGGCAGAAAGTTCATAAAATATATTTCACAACTTGAAAAGTTGGGTAGGCTATTGAAATTTTCAGGAAGCAGACGTCTTTTATTAAACTGTACCGAATAAATTTTAGATTCTGGTTGCTACACTATATGATAATTTTGATAACGTGCTATTTTTTCTAGGGATCTGAAATTCGTTCACAAAACTCTTGAATTTTTAGGAAGTTTTTCCCGTTGATCGCAAAAACTGTTGAAAAAGATTTTCCGAAATATCATTACATACCTTTGAAAGTACTATTCCATATATTTAGTTTTGATCATTACTACAATTAGATGACCATCAGCTATTTTCTAGTTTTAATTTCAAAAATTGAATTTACGTATTCTGCAAATAACCCGTCCTTTTGTTTCTTGAAAAATCATGATTGAAACTATTTTCGTATACATGAAACGGTTCGAATGCTTAAATAGACTTTATGGAACTTTTTTTCATATAAGATTCACAAAATTTTTTATGGAAAAACAAAATAACTTTGCATGCAATAAGATGCCTGAAATTTTTTTTCATCAGATTTTATTTCTTAAGACTTGCTCAGGGAACGCATTCATAAGTGAAAAAAATTTGAATTTGTATTATTTTATCATTGACAGTTTACACGCGATCTAAGTTATATTTGATAAACTCACTAGAACGTATGCTAATCTGTGAAAAATGTTAGTATGTTTCTTTGCTCTTATTGGTGGTTTCTGATGATGCCGTCCTCGTTGAATACGCTGATTGTTCACCTGCTTCCAAGTTGGTTGAAGTGAAGTGGAGGGAGTCTCTATGAACCAACCTTACCACTTTCGACTAGATATGCACGTTTCTGGTCGATCACAACAATAAAGCACTTGCACGTTATCGATTAATGTTCACTGGTCCGAATTTATTCGGATTTATTGATCAATATCCGTATCGATGGACCAAATGTTAAGCGTTATAGAGTTGTGGACTGTATATGTACGTTTTTTATAGATAAACACCGTGGTGTATTTAGATATATATTTTACGTTAAAATTGAGAAGATATATACACAAGGGTGACTATTTGCAATAGAATGTTCTTTGTTACCGTCTCTTAGCGTCTCTCGTTCGTATTTTCGCTACCTGCTCCTACCATCGCACACCATAAAACCAGAGCAGGGATAACAATTTTTCGCGTTCTAACTTATTTCTTCGTTCAAAAATATTTTTAATCATTGCAACAGGTTTTTATCCTGATATGCGACACTTTTTTTGCAAAAGATATCTGAGCGATGCAAAAAAAAAATTAACATATGCATAGTTTAACTGTTGCAATGATTAAAAAATATTTTTGAACGAAGAAATAAGTTAGAACGCGAAAAATTGTTATCCCTGCTCTGGCTTTTAGGGTGTGCGATGGTAGGAGCAGGTAGCGAAAATACGAACGAGAGACGCTAAGAGACGGTAACAAAGAACATTCTATTGCAAATAGTCACCCTTGTGTATATATCTTCTCAATTTTAACGTAAAATATATATCTAAATACACCACGGTGTTTATCTATAAAAAACGTACATATACAGTCCACAACTCTATAACGCTTAACATTTGGTCCATCGATACGGATATTGATCAATAAACCCGAATAAATTCGGACCAGTGAACATTAATCGATAACGTGCAAGTGCTTTATTGTTGTGATCGACCAGAAACGTGCATATCTAGTCGAAAGTGGTAAGGTTGGTTCATAGAGACTCCCTCCACTTCACTTCAACCAACTTGGAAGCAGGTGAACAATCAGCGTATTCAACGAGGACGGCATCATCAGAAACCACCAATAAGAGCAAAGAAACATACTAACATTTTTCACAGGTTAGCATACGTTCTAATGAGTTTATCAAATATAACTTAGATCGCGTGTAAACTGTCAATGATAAAATAATACAAATTCAAATTTTTTTCACTTATGAATGCGTTCCCTGAGCAAGTCTTAAGAAATAAAATCTGATGAAAAAAAATTTCAGGCATCTTATTGCATGCAAAGTTATTTTGTTTTTCCATAAAAAATTTTGTGAATCTTATATGAAAAAAAGTTCCATAAAGTCTATTTAAGCATTCGAACCGTTTCATGTATACGAAAATAGTTTCAATCATGATTTTTCAAGAAACAAAAGGACGGGTTATTTGCAGAATACGTAAATTCAATTTTTGAAATTAAAACTAGAAAATAGCTGATGGTCATCTAAATGTAGTAATGATCAAAACTAAATATATGGAATAGTACTTTCAAAGGTATGTAATGATATTTCGGAAAATCTTTTTCAACAGTTTTTGCGATCAACGGGAAAAACTTCCTAAAAATTCAAGAGTTTTGTGAACGAATTTCAGATCCCTAGAAAAAATAGCACGTTATCAAAATTATCATATAGTGTAGCAACCAGAATCTAAAATTTATTCGGTACAGTTTAATAAAAGACGTCTGCTTCCTGAAAATTTCAATAGCCTACCCAACTTTTCAAGTTGTGAAATATATTTTATGAACTTTCTGCCAAATTTGGTAATAAAGTTTCATATCTTTCAAAAAGTAGTTTTATGTTTCACAAGCAAGTTATGTAATTCATATGTTTTACCAGATTTAATAATTGCGTAAGTAATTGAACAATTTCTCAGAAAAAACATTGAGCACCATTTTATACAGCGTTTTTCATATGTAGAGTTCTAAATTCAAATAAAACTATTTATATTCAAAAAGAATTCTTTTATTTCATAAAAATATACTTATCGTTGGATATGTTTATCCTCTATATTTTATTCTTTCCTAACCGAATACATGTTTATATTTTCTAAAACAGTATTTCTAGTAATGTTATGATTTTAAGATATTCATCAATCGTATACATTTATCGTCTACGTTTTATTTACTCCTAATATTTGACATTTTTTTTAAATAATTTAGTGTTTCAAATAAAAAGGTTTGTAATTAGATAAATAAATTTTCTGTAATAAAGTTCCCTAAGTTATTTTGTTCTTCATGAAAAAATTTCATGAATCTTATAAAAATTGCATAAGTTATTTAATTTCGATGTTCACCAAATTGAATGCATGGACAAATCATTTATACGATGAATTTAGGACTCATATATTCAATAACAATTTTATTCGTTTAGTATAGATGTGTGTGGGATTTTTTTGACATGACAAGGTATGTGATTGTTTATAAGTATGCATACAATTATAAAATTATTAAATTTTCAATGTAGAATAATAGAATGAATTAACAATTTAACTTTATTACTACTTCATACAAAGTATGGGTTATAATTTATAATCTAAGTTGAATTAAATACATAATACTTAACTTCCTATCAATTTATTTATATAATGTTGATCGTATTAGTATAATAATTTTTAAACACTAGGAGGTTTTGTCTGAAAAAATTAAACAGAAAAAAGAAAATATGAGATCTATAATAAAAAATTTCGCATTCTGCCCAATCAAAGAAATAAAATCTGATGGATCTGATGAATTTCACGCATTTTATAGGAAAATAGTTACTTAAATTATTTTGTTCTTCCATAAAAAAAAAATTGTGAATCTTATATGACAAAAGTTCAATAAATTATTCAATCTCACCAAATTGAATATACAAATCATTAGTAAAAGGTAACCAGGAATCATAAATTCAATTAATTATTTATATTCATATAATTACCTAATAGGTTTTATGAAATTTCTGATCTTTGTTCGTAATTACATCTGTAAAGATTTGATTGAATAACAGTTTTGATTGATAAGTTTATGAGTTTGGCCAATATAAATGATTAAAGCAATATGAAATGCATCAATTTCATTTTGGAGGACTAGGTACTATTATATGTTTATAATTACCGGATATCTTTATTTCTAATATTTTAGACGCTTTTATTCACAACAATCGTGGACAGGAGTTCGGGTTTCTTCGGTAATTTTCGGAGATTGCACAATAACAGGTAAGCATGGAGGAATGGTGGGGGTCGTGGAAAGTAAAGTAATGTGGGTTTCTTACCTATATGAGAAAGTTTAACATTTATGTTCGTTCGATATTTTATATAGCGTTTTTCATTTGCATAGTTCTAAAGTCGAATACTATTATTTATATTTGAAAAGCAATCTCTTATTCCATATTTCAAACCAATATGCAATTTCAAGACTGTGTTATTATTATTTCTTTCTATTTCTACAGTGAAACATTCTAAAGTATCGTATTAGCATCATAATTTTTAAACACTAGGAGATTTTGTCTATATTTTATATTTTATATGAAAAGTTTTTCTTATTCAAAAAGCTGGCCGTCGTTCATCGTAATAATATACGATATTTACATCAATGATGGGGAGCGTAAAGGGGGTGTATAGGGATACCGCTAACATATATATATATATATATATATATATATATATATATATATATATATATATATATATATATATATATATATATATATATATATATATATATATATATATATATATATATATATATATTATACACCGATTAACTTGAAATTTGGCTACGTAGACACCCACAAAAGAGAGGTAGGATATGCAAATCCTATTCAAAACGTATTGTACGAACGTGTTTTTACAAAAACATTAAATATTCCAGATGATATTCATGAAAAATTTCATGAATCTTATAAAAATTGCATAAGTTATTTAATTTCGATGTTCACCAAATTGAACGCATGGATAAATCATTTATACAATGAATGCATGAATCATATATTCAATAATAATTTTATCTGTTTAGTATAGAAATGTGTGGGCTTTTTTTTGGCATGGCAAGGTATGTGATTGTTTAAAAGTATGCATACAATTATAAAATTATTAAATTTTCAATGTAGAATAATAGAATGAATTAATAATTTAACTTTATTACTACATCATACAAAGTATGGGTTATAATTTATAATCTAAGTTGAGTTAAATACATAATACTTAACTTCCTATCAATTTATTTATATAATATTGATCGTATTAGTATCATAATTTTTAAACACTAGGAGGTTTTGTCTATATTTCATATAAAAAGTTTTTTTATTCAAAAAGCAGTCCGTCATTCATCGTAATAATATACGATATTTACAACTGATTTATCACACATGGGATTTAGGTTTTTTAAAAATTTATATGTGTACTCTTTTTTCCTCTAGTATGAGAGACCTGTTATAATGCATGTAAACGAATGGTTCAAATTACATTTTTTTAATAATTTAGTGTTTCAAATAAAAAGGTTTGTAATTAGATAAATAAATTTTCTGATTAAGTTTATTTTTATATAATATCATACATTTAATCATATTTATATACAATAACATATCAACCAGCTTACACTATCCAATACAATATTCTCAATATTGTAATAATATTTTACAAGCAATTCATACATATGGGGTGAGTCATTGTAACTCAATTTTATGAATTCAGCACAAGTTTGTATATCGATTACACGTAAATGTTGCTTACGCATTTCAGTGAGAATGAAATCTGCGAAATAATCAATTGTGCAATACCGGGTAATAGCATCGTCACTTTCAATTTTTTCATCCATCTTCCGTACAAAGAGATTCATGCCTGCTGCAAAAGTTTTTAAAGAATCAACAGCCAAAAAAAGTTTTGGGAAGTTACTTTCCTTGAATATCAACACGTTGTTACATGCAGAATACAGTGAATATAATCCAATTGTATCCAGATATACTTCAATTTCACCTTTTTTCGCTAACTCCTTCAGTATCCCAGGCATTTTAACAATTCTCACGACCCTCAATCATTAGTTAATACGGTCCTGCCCCTAACACCTGCCCTAACAAAAGAGCTGGTCTAGCAATAGGAACAAAAGACTGCACACCTGCCCCAAATAATAGGAACAATAGACCGGCCCAAACAATAGGAACAATAGACCGGCCCAAACAATAGGAACATCTGGCATAACAATAGACCGCACACCTGCACCCAAACAATAGGAACAATAGACCGGCCATGATTTATGACCTTGAGCTGTCATCATCAATCATTTTTAATGGCTCTGGGTGAATCCTTTCTACTATTGAACGACACTGAAAATTCGACAACAAATTTTTCTAATGAAAATAATATTTCCGATCAATCCGAACAGAATCTCGAAGTGTCTCATTTTACTTTTACGGTGAATCGTGATGAATTTGAAGAACTAATTATTGAAAAAACCTTTCATCGCCGACACGGTAAAAGACAAGTGTATCAGAGAAATGTTCTTCAACCAGGAAAATGGGAAGATTTGATCACCAACAAAATATAGGAGACGAAACGTCGCAAATGTGGTTATAATTTCGAACAACATTACGTGACTTTGGATAAAACCAATGGATGTATGAAAGGTAATGATATGATATGTTTTTAATTTCTCTCTTGAAGTGTATAACAAAGCTAATTTTAACAGTGAAATCATAGTTAATGATATTTAATAATTTCAAATCTTTTTAGGTGCATGTCGCTGTACGAGTGAACTCAAAGTTAAATTCACTATCGTCGATGATGACGTTCTTTTCAATTGTACAGTTACTCAAGGAAACGGAAACTGTAAAAAAAACTTATTTTCGCTGGCCGAAATGAAAAGAGGTTGGTAAAATCTTACAAGACGAAACGACTGATTATTACCGAGTGGAAAAAGCGAATAAATTAATGAAACCAGGTGATCCTGAGCCTCCTCATCTTTCCAATAGCCGAGTCCTGAGAAGAGCAAAGGCAGAATATAAATCTTCATTTCTTTATGACAAAGATCCGATAACGGCAATTTCAATAATGGAATCATCGGTTTATCCAGAGACCTTTCATTTCATCTCTGAGAAACCTGTTTGCTTGCATGTTTGACAAATCATCAACGTGATGTTTACTGTAAATACGCATCACAAGATAAAGATACTTGCCTCTACATTGATGCCACTGGTGGAAATTTTACAAAGTTTATTAAGCGAAACAAAACAAAGACTCACAACTTGTTTCTATATATCATAGCTGCCTGTTTTGCTGGAGAGCAATTTACTGTCGGGCAAATGATCTCTGATGCTCATGACACAGTGACAATTCTGAACTTCTGGAACAATTGGATCAGTAACAGCATTTACTAGTTTCAAAACTGTTGAACAGTATTCAAATGCGTGTATGGGAAAAGAAGTGCCCGAATGTTATATTCGACTTGACGTAGCTCACTTCATCAGACTATATTCAACTGCTTCAAAACCTTATCCACCTTTAGTTCGACTTTTCTTTTCAGCATGCATCGGAAAATTAGTTTATATGACGGATGAATCCGAGGCAAGGACTTGGATTAAAGCTATTTTCATCGTTGCTTTCAGCCAAAGAACAGGTCGTTTGCCTAGTGGTGAAAAAACACCTAGTTCACAGGCAAAAAGTGAACTTCAGGACGGAATTATTGGAATTGTTTCAATTTCTATGTATTTTTGATAAAAAATTCAATTTTTTTTTCATAGATTAGTTTACAATTTTTTTTGTTCTAGTTTTGTTTAGTCTCATTGAATCAAGTTATATAAAAAACTTAAAGAAGTAGGCATATCATATTATTTTATGAATGATTATGCAAACTAGTGATTATTTAGTAAAGAAACTTTTATTAAGTAACTAAATTCATTTTATATATTCTGTTAACATTCCAATTAGTATATGAATAATATGATAATTTCACTAGGCTCATCCTATGAAAAGAATGCTAAAGAAGTTGATTCTGATGCTGACTCGAGACAAAAAGATGATGAATATAATGACTCTGATTCGTCAAGTTAAGATGAGATTGGGGGCAAACAAAAGGAGAGAAAAAACGTTAATACTCGGATGATGTTTTAATTAATGACGATACGGAAAGTTCTACATGGTCGATGTGGGGTCAAAATATCTTGGACGAAGCAAAAAAAGAGTTGAACGACTATGGTGATGAACTGAATCCTTTGTTCAATAAAACTATTGTGAGAAAACTTCTCAAAGATATTAAACTCATTGTATTATGGTCATGTATAGTACGTAATAAATTTAATCGAGGGCGCATTCCAGCAAGCAGTGCATCAGTAGAAGGTGAAATCAAACGAATTAAGCATAGTTTTTTTAAAAAAGGAAGGAAAATAATGGATCACGGTACGGAAGATCTGATAAAATATATTCAAGGCCGAACTAAGATCGTAGATGCTGGAATATTATGTAGACCAAATTGTACTGATGAACAGTTGCATGATAATAATAATCATGGGAATAACAATGTTAACGACAATAATGACGATAACGACAACAGTTGGCTCCAGTTGCTTCAAAACAAGGAAATGCCAGTAATATTATGCGGTACTCGTTAATTTAATGCTTAAAACACTGGGATGGCTATCGATAAAGCAAAGCATAGAAATGTGTAGTGTTTTGTTTATTTTTAAACTAAAAAATAAATTGTTGCCAGAATATTTGCAGGAATACTTAGTTGCTAGATCTGAAAGGCACCTGATTAATTTGAGATCGCGCGACCTTTTTGAATTTGAGTTTGCTAGAACAACTCACATGCAGAAATATCTTTTCAGCGATGGTTTGAGACTATTCAGCGCATTGCCCTTGGAAATAAAAAATGCACAATCTGTCAGGCTATTCATACGTAGAATTGAGGGGTGGTACTTGGGAGAATAAACAGATCTTGTTGATGATGCTATGAATTGTATTGCCATTTTGTTTTTTTTGTTTTTTTTAATGAGAGAGTTAACTCGTATTCTGTTGTTGTTAATGAGTAGCTTTGTAGCTAATGATAATGATAATAAATAAAATAAAATAAATAAAAAAATAAAATAAACGATAATCATGATGGTGATAATGATGATAATAATGATAAAACCGACGAAAAGAAACATAAAATTTTTAATAATGCATACGAAGCTTGCTCCAATGCAGACTTACCCACTGGTATTCATCGTTGTTTGAGATGTAATAAGCCAGTTCACATTTTAGACAACTGTTCTTCGCGAGTTGATAAGCGAGAAGAAGGTTACGGAGAATGGCGTTTATGTCATGTTTGCAAGTCAATAAATCCAAAATCAAACGATGAAATGAATTCGAAAAGAGACTCGGAAAATTGGAAAGGACTCGGTGATCCAAAACCTCTTCCGAAATCACGCTCTTTATACGTTAATGCAAAACCTCATATCGTAAGAGACAAATTAACGTATGATAAGAGTGTTGGACTACCAATCTTGAAAAACTGTTCGTCGAGATATCTGAAGGCAGTTCGTATCGATAAACGTACCATAAATTTTTCAAACACCTGCCCATTCGATAGCATTTTTCAAATTTTATTGACTGCAGCAAGTGATTATTCCTCGATAAAAGAAAAGGTAAATAATAAATATTTTTTATAAGCTGATGATTAATGTTAGTTTTTAAATTCTTATATACAATTAAAGTATTGTTGTTTTTGGCTCTAACTATTAATTCTTAAAATTCCTATCTTATTAAGTTTATTTTATGTTTATTCGCATTAGCTTTATTTTGTATTTTTTGAAACATATATTGAATTGCTGTTAATTTTTGGTAAGCACTGTCGCTGATACACATTGAATGTTTTATGATGTAATTGGGTAATTGTATGAAAATGTTATAAATAAAATAAATAAATATAAATATATATATACATATATATATATATATATATATATATATATATATATATATATATATATATATATATATATATATATATATATATTTTAATCTTCGAAACCCTTGTCCTTGGCATGCCAACCGAATCTTCAATTTCTCTGCAAGTATTTTCATTCTCTTCTAACTTTTTGGCCTAGGCCGAAAGTTACATCCTTTCAGGAAACTTAAAATTCCTATTTTATTACACCCAGTAACATTGGTAATAGTAAATACCTTTCAAAATAGAGGTCCATCGCTTGATTTGGATTCAAACCAACTTGGTAATATATCCCAACCATATCTATTTTTTCGTAGTTTTGATATACTGGATTATCATTCGCCATTGTAAGAAAAATTTGTACACTTTTTTTCATAGCCACCTACTGATTAGGTCCAAAGCGTATATAGTCGATAATAGTGCTTCATTAGAGATTAAATTTATTGTTTTGTCAAATTGTTTGATAACATATTAAACAATATTTTTCAATGAAATCTTTTCATTTTACGCTATACAAATGGCAGTGATATTTTTGTTTATTGTGCCGAACGACCTATTAAAGTGATATTTGTCTCGACTTGCCATAAAAAAAGGAAATTATTAACTACAGGGCTAATACAAAGAATATTGAATAAGTATTATATATTTTTGAGAAGCGCAATGCATTTGTGTTTCGGATATAGAAAAATATACAGTGTCCTATTAAAAAAATCAAAACATTGGGTTATATCTAAACAATGACAGCTCATTTCGAAAATCTGACTACGCCATTGGATTCTACGTGAAAAAGTTTATAAAAGACAGTTTTCACTTTTCCTATAAGTTAAAAGAAAGCTGTGATACTAGAAGGAGGCCAAAATGCAATATTTTCAATTTCGCCCTGTACCTCAAAAACGAAGCAAGCTATGAAAATTTTGTTTGCGGTATCATGAGATTCACAAAAAAGTAGCCCACGTTCGTGAAAATCGCAAATCTCTATCTTTGAAAATAAGCGAGTTACCCCATAAGGACATCGAAAATGGGACAGCCTGTGCATGTATATGCAATAAATATATATTCTATTATATTCTACACATACACATACACATATGCATATACATATACCTATACGTATATATATATATATATATATATATATATATATATATATATATATATATATATATATATGATATATATATATATATATATATATATATATATATATATATATATATATATATATATATACAGGGTGACCCAGAGCTACGTAATCGGTCCATAATCTTTTTGTCATTGAAGATATCGATATGAAATTTTCAGGGCAAATATGATCCGACTATGTCTATTTCTCAAAATTATTTTGAAGAAAATTGCACTTCCGGTTTTGCCGGAAGTGATATCAACTTTGTTATTTCAAATGGAATACCCTGTATATCTTTTGATTTTCGAATTTCTTATGTAATTTATAATAAAATTGTAATAGCACTCTTTATACCTAAAATGAACAGTTTTCGAGTTATTAATTTTTTTCGTCAAATTTTGACAGTTGCGTCTTCAACAAAAATAGGCTATAACTTCTTTGTTAGTAGGTCTTTTGGTATGCGGTTTGGATTTTTGTAACCTTGAAACATTGTTTTATTTATTCCTCAAAATTTTCCATATTTCTAACTAATTACTTGAAAAAATCTAGGGCGAAGTTGGCAAATTTTAAACGTTAATAACTTTCTTATTTCAAATGGAATGCTATGTATATTTTTGCATTATTAAATTTGCTATTAAATTACCTTCCGATTTGTATAAACATTCCCTATACCTAAAGTTAATAATAACAAAGATATTTCATAATTTTGTAATAATTTATATAAAAATACACCTGAGAAATCGAATAGCGAGTTATTTTGACGTATCCATGGATACCAATTACAAAAATTGTTTAAAATTTAATTGTGTCACCTTTTCTGTTCATTAGGTTTGTAGCACCTAATGCTGATATCCGAAAAGACATTGAAAAAATAGTAGTTCTAAGACGTTAATATTCAATAATTATTGTTGTTTATAACCAACATATGTTTGTAGTAGTTTGATGTCAATTTGCAATGTCAAGTTTGACATTATCATTTTGGTCAATAGGAGTATATTCACATGTATCCAACAGTTACTCAAAATATTACATTTCAACATTATACAGAAAGAAATCAATGCTTATCAATAACAAAATCACAAAACGTAGTTGAATCAGAATAAGAATAAGAATATTTTTGATGATAAATTCTACTATCTAGCAGAATATTTCGATCCGCATCTCCAATACAGTAAACCATATAATTTATCATTTCTTGTCGCGTAAAGTCCATTTTATTAACTGAACAAATACTAGAAAATGTGACACAATTAGATTTTGAATAATTTTTGTTATTGGCATCCATGGAAACGTCAAAATAACTCCCCAGACAATTTCCCAGGTGTATTGATATATAAATTATTACAAAATTGTGAAATATCTTTGTTATTATTAACTTTAGGTATAGAGAATGGTTATACAAGTCGAAATGTAATTTGATTAGTTAGAAATATGGAAAATTTTGACAAGGAATGAATGAAACAATGTTTCAAGGTTACAAAAATACAAACAGCACACCAATAGACCTACTAACAAAGAAGTTATAGCCTATTTTTGTTGAAGACGCAACTGTCAAAATTTTACGAAAAAAATTAATAACTCGAAAACTGTTCATTTTAGGTATGAAGAGTAGTATTACAATTTCATTATAAATTACATAAGAAATTCGAAAATCAAAAGATATACAGGGTATTCTATTCGAAATAACAAAGTTGATATCATTTCCGGCAAAACCGGAGGTGCAATTTTCATCAAAATAATTTTGAAAAATAGACATAGTCGGATCATATTTTCCCTGGAAATTTCATATCGATATCTTCAATGATAAAAAAATTATGGACCGATTACGTAGCTCTGGGTCACCCTGTATATATATATATATATATATATATATATATATATATATATATATATATATATATATATTGATATATATATATATATATATATATATATATATATATATTTATATATATATATATAATATATATATATATATATATATATATATATATATATATATATATATATATATACAGTGTTATTCATGTTATTCGACGCGAAGAATTATGGCTAAAGTATTTGATTTTATAGAAGTTTTTTCTTTAGGATGGATAGGGACCTAGCAGGACTACATTTTAAAAATATTTTCATGTTGTACAGGGTGTGCAAAAAACCTGAAAAGTATCTCCGTTTATGAAATACCAACGAAAAGTTGGTATTTCATAAATGGAATGTCCTGTATATTATTTCATTTTTGGATTTTACGATGAAAACAAATGCCAGCTTCATTGAAGCTTAATTCACCTGAACCTTATGGTTTTTGAAATATCTCGTATTCTGTGAAAATGTAGTATCAGTTTCAACGCTTAAACTCTCAACTGGTGTTCTCTTGTTTTTAAACAAATTAATGATGAGGCCTACTAACTGGAACAAACTTTATGTCGCACTTGTGAAATATTGACAAACTTAGATTTGGTGTGTACTTGTTTTTTTTAATAAATGATAACCTCTGTGAATTTATGGGAAAATAGTCTGAGCACTATTTTATTTTTTTGTGATCAAACTAACAACTTTATGATTAAAAGTCAAGACATAAAAAAGTTGCAGATCGAGTCTGTCTTTTCGAATATATTTTTTAAAAAGGAAAATATAGGCGCATTAAAAAGTTCTGATGCAAAATATTATAGGGGTTGTTTTTTTCAGCCCCTTGTGATTACATTTAAGGGTAACAAAAACACTCAAAAAACTGCCATTTTATTAGCAGCAGTTATCTGCCAAATTTCATTCTTCCAAATTTTCCCAAAGTGGATGTATTGAGTAAAAACAATTTTTTTCACCTAATTTCAAAGGGCTGTAACTTGGAGGGAAAAGGGTGTTGAACAAAAAGTTATATGAAAGACCCCCTTAATTTTTGCTAAAGAATCACCCATTTAAATCTTTCGCATCAATTTAGAAACACCCTGTATATATATATATATATATATATATATATATATATATATATATATATATATATATATATATATATATATCATACCTATACCTACGAATAGGCCCCCTTAAAATCCTCAAATTCCTGAAGGTATTGAGGCTTGAGGGGCTGCTGTAAAACGAGAACACATCGAGAAGCAGAAGAAGATGGGGCACAATAGATCTAATAAGGTCGCAGCGCATCGGTCACCATCCAAACCTACCAATACCAATACCTATACCTAACTAGTCAGGTTTCGGACTTATTAGCATTTATTTGTGAAAATGTTCCTTTTACATGGTGTCTCCATTCGGTATTTGGTAAGCATGCCATGATCACTATTTGACAGTAAAGTTGTGACAATCTACTAATAATATCGATATTTTTGACATCTCAGAAGTTGCAATACCTTCAAAAACGATAGAACAAAAACTATTCAAACGAAGTTCTTATGATTTTGTTTATTAGTTTGGCGTGTGGTGTTCCAGAGACGAATTGTTACAAAGTATTACCCAAACATTCGAAGCTCTGGATCCGAATGAAATCAGATCTGCCACGACGAAATCAGTCAACGCCCGCATTTTGAAGTGCTTGAAACTGAACGGCCAGAAATTCGAAAATATTGTGAAACATTCCACATAATTGCTTCCTTTTCTTATAATTATTTATATCAATATTTCCACTATCAAGTCTCTTGGTGCTTTTTTAAAGTTTATCCATAAGCATTGAAATTATTCTGAATTCGTATGAATTTCCGAAGGTTTATTGGCGGTAGATTTGGATACACTTTATTGAACTTTTCATTCTGCTGATAATTTTATCAAACTGTCCAAAAACAATAAACAAATTCATAAGAACTTCTTTTGAATAGTTTTGTTCCATCGTTTTTGAAGGTATTTGCAACTTCTGAGATGTGAAAAATATCGATACTATTATTAGATTGTCACAACAAATAGTGATCATGGCATGCTAAGCAAATACGGAATGGGGACACCATGTAAAATGAACATTTGCACAAATAAATGCTAATAAGTCCGAAACCTGACTAGTTAGGTATAGGTATGATATACATAGTACCCTGTATTGAAGTAACACAGATTAGACTGAAGTGTAGGAAGCCCCCAAGTATCATCAAACTACAACCCAAATTTCGATATCATAGTATTTCTCAACTCTAAGATATCTGCGTTTTAATAGGTCTTGTTTTCCGAAGAAAAGAAATGAAAATAATTTATATTTCGAAAACGGATAGGTATAGGGAAATATTATGAAAAGGTATAGGGAAATTGTTGGAGATTCTAAAAATAATTTGTATATATACGTATACGTATATATACACACGTATACGTACACGTATAGCTACACGTACACGTGTACGTATACGTGTACACTTCAAAATGCGGGCGTTGACTGATTTCGACGTGGCAGATCTGATTTCATTCGGATCCAAAGCTTCGAATGTTTGGGTAATACTTTGTAGCAATTCGTCTCTGGAACGCACGCCGAAACTAATAACGTCAGTGCGATGGCGAAATTCGGGAAAAATTTTTTTTTAATTTTTATTCATTCTTGAATACGAAGAGCGTGAAGCTCTTCGAATTGACTTATGGTCCTTCTATCAACTACTGCTTAATACGGTATTCAGGAGCAAGAAATGAAGAGCATCCTGTTTGTAAAAGGTTAGATCAATGTGGTCCGGTTCAAGGTTGTATAGAAATTCTGCCGGATGAAAACTTTCGTAGTCACATTCTTCATCAACACAACAAAATCAACGGAATCAGATTGCAATGAAAGCGACAGAGGAACATATGGAAACACAGGAGCGAAAAATATTCATGTACTATTGCAGCATGTTCCATTAACACGTATAGCAAACAAGTGGACAGGTGCAACGACACTGAAAGGTTTAGAGTTTCTGCAAATCGTGCATTTGGCAGGAGAGATAACTGGACTGCAAAAGCTGTAAATCTATTTTATAGCAGAATCAAGTTCACTTATCACTTACGCTAAGCAGATACACGAATATACCCCCTGTCCTGAACGACAAAAATATCGAGAAAGTTTTCTTCGTCTAGTTTGGGCCGAAACCAAATATATAGGATGTTCTAGAGTGACACAGGGAACTAAAACTCTGGAAACCATTTTGGAATGCATCTATGGCCTAGCAGAATATACTGAAGGAAGGCCCGTATACAACATGGCGAACAATACATCTGAAATTGCGTCAGAATGCAAGAAAGGACGGAATTTAGAATATCCTGCTCTAAGCGGCAAGATTGATCCTATACCGAAAGGAAAAATGTTTATGTATGACTCTCCACGTAGTATTCAGTGAATTCAAGATATACTCAAAGTTATATATATATTCTTTCCATTATGAATTATGAATATATATATATATATATATATATATATATATATATATATAAATATATATATATATAAATATATATATATATATATATATATATATATATATATATATATATATATATAGGGTTATTCACGTTATTCGACACGAAGAATTATGGCTAAAGTATTTGATTTTATAGAAGTTTTTTCTTTAGGATGGGTAGGGACCTAGCAGGACTACATTTTAAAAATATTTTCATGTTGTACAGGGTGTGCCAAAAACACGAAAAGTATCAAAGTTGGTATTTCATAAATGGAATGTCTTGTTATTTCATTTTTGGATTTTACGATGAAAACAAATGCCAGCTTCATTGAAGCTTAATTCACCTGAACCTTATGGTTTTTGAAATATCTCGTATTCTGTGAAAATGTAGTATCAGTTTCCTGCACACCGTATTTTATGTCACCAACAGATGTCAAATTTAATTTTCTATCGAATACCCACATTCCAATCGATATCTCCTCACGTTTTCAAATAAAATGCACATTTTCATCTTGCAAACTGCTTTTATGAAATTTATCATTTATCAAGTCATCCACGGCGTTTTGAGAAATCAAAATCGATTGAAATAAACATCAAGATCATAATATATGCGTTTATCTTTCAATATCTTAAATGTTATGTATTAGTTCAAATTATGAAGGAAAAAAAATTATGGATATGGAACAAGCAATGTTTTCTCGTCGAGCGTTCGAAATGGCGAACATCAGACTTAACACAAACGTATTATTTTCATAAAACCTTAAGCAACATCAAATAACATACGCAGGATAACATTCAGAAAAGATTCTCTGATACGCTCTTTCCAAGCGACTTGGTAAATAAAAAATTTCTTAAAATCAGTTTGCAAAATGAAAATGCTCATTATATGTGAGAACGTGGAGAGTTATGGGTAGGAATGTATTCAGGTATTCGATAGAAAATTAAATTTTACATCTGTTGGTGACATAAAATACGGGGCGTTCCATTTAAGTTAAACAAGTAAGTGCAGTTCAAACATTGCAATAATTTCACCTTTATTTTTACACACCAAGTATAAGTAAGTTAATTTCTCACAAGTGCGGTATAATACACACCTCCAACAACACCAGACAATATGAAACAGCGTATCAGAGAAGCTTTTCTAAATTTAAGCCGGCGTATGCTCTCAAATATTGCTGAATGTTTGATGAAAAGGATACTGTTGTTTTTGAAGTTTGATACTTTACCTGTATTTAAGAGTAAATTTTTAGATCGCCATACGATAAATAATAATAAACAGTTTTATATATTAATATATAATAATTTAACAGTTTCAATAGTCTGATGGTTGCCATTTTGAACCATTGATATAAAATACTTCTTGTTTCATATCCATAATTTTTTTTCCTTCATAATTTGAACTAATGCTACTAATACAATTAAGATATTGAAAATAAAAGCATATATTATGATTCATAAAATCAGTTTGAAAAATGAAAATGTGCATTTTATCTGAAAACGTGAAGAGATATCGATTGGAATGTATTTAGGTATTCGATTGATAATTAAATTTTACATCTGTTGCTGATATAAAATACGGGGTGTCCCATTTAAGTTAAACAAGTTAGTGCCGTTCAAAGATGGCAATTATTTTACCCTTATTTTTACACACCAAGTGTAAGTTAGTCAATATTTCACAAGTGCGACATGAAGTTTGTTCCAGTTAGTAGACCTTATCATTAATTTGGTTAAAAACAAGAAAATACCAGTTGAGAGCTTAAGCGTTATACCTGATAGTACATTTTCACAAAATACGAGATATTTCAAAAACCATAAGGTTTAGGTGAATTAAACCTCAATAAAACTGGCATTCGTTTTCATCGTAAAATCCAAATATGAAATAATATACAGGGTATTCCATTTAAAAAATACCAACTTTGAAATGTTTCGTGTTTTTGGCACAGCCTGTAAAACATAAAAATATTTTTAAAATGTAGTCCTGCTAGGTCCCTATCCATTGTAAAGAAAAAACTTTTATAAAATCAAATGCTGTAGCCATAATCCCTCGTGTCGAATAACGTGAATAACCCAGTATATATAGGGTGTAACATAAGTACTTCAAAATATTCAAGTGACGTATTCCTTAGATAATTTTAAGAAAAAAATTTCAAATAAACTTGTGTCTGAAAGTGCTTCGTTTTGCAGATACAAAGTGTTGAAATTTTCCTAAACATGGTTGGTTGGTTTTATACATATACATATATTTTATACATATACATACACATATACATAAACATATCCATATGCATATGCATATGCATATGCATATGCATATACATATACATATACATATACATATACATATACATATACATATACATATACATATACATATACATATACATATACATATACATATACATATACATATACATATACATATACATATACATATACATATACATATACATATACATATACATATACATATACATATACATATACATATACATATACATATACATATACATATACATATACATATACATATACATATACATATACATGTACATGTACATGTACATGTACATGTACATGTACATGTACATGTACTTGTACATGTACATGTATATGTACATGTCCATGTGCATGTGCATGTACATGTACATGTACATGTACATGTACATATACATATACATATACATATACATATACATATACATATACATATACATATACATATACATATACATATACATATACATATACATATACATATACATATACATATACATATACATATACATATACATATACATATACATATACATATACATATACATATACATATACATATACATATACATATACATATACATATACATATACATATACATATTCATATCCATATGCATATACATACACATACATATACATACCAATGCATGAAATTTTTCAAATTATTGAATTATACTTATTAGTTCGAACAGAAACCAAAATGACCGAAAATGTAAGATTGTATTTGAAGTTTTGAATAAACTTTTGATGAAACTATTTTTTTCAACATCATTTAATTCTTTAGATTGCGATATTTCTTAACTTATATGCATTACCCACAACACTGGTTCAGTTGAACTCATAAATAGTAATACTGCTCGATTTTTCAAACATAAATATAATAATTAATGGATCGAAAAAACACAAATTCATCAATCATTCTTTAACTCACCTTAAATTGGCAGGTAGACTGGAATCGTCTAATTTATTCTTCTTCATAGCTACCATACAGAGTGTTCGTAAACTTGGACAAAAGTCTAGTATATGCATATCGCTATGATCTATAAGTTTGTCTTCCAAATCTTGACCGATGTCATAGTAGTTAGGCAATGGACTGCGAAAGAAAGTTCAAAATTCCAATATGTTCTAATATGTTGCATATGTATGTAAAAAACAAACTCAAGATGAAAAGCATGAATGAAAAAATTAACAATCAAATCATGAAAAACATACTTGTTGACCATAGTCAATTTCATATATCACATAAAGTGAACATGGAAAATTCTGCAATAATTTAAAAATTATTAAAATAATTTAAAAATTATCAAACAACTTTCCAAGGTAGCTGATTATACGTATGATTTGACTGTTGTATATATGGCAATTGGAGAATACCTTCTTGAAGAAGTTCAAAACAAGGATGAACAATGCATACAAAATAAAAAACTGATGAGAACCTTATAAAAATTTTGGAAAAGTTGTCTGTGAAAGAAGAATATCCTAATAAAATAAAGAAAAATCTGGGCTATGTTGCTGGTAATTTTGTTTTAGACAAATTTAATGGAAAAATGGTAAATGTTAATCAGTGGCTAGATACTTATGAAACTGAATGTAAGAGATTGGAAATCACAGAAGATTCAGAAAAAATTGAGGTTTTTCTTGGACGATGCAGGCAAAGATTGGTACAACTCAATGTTAATAAAAAACACATTAAACTTTGAATGGGAAGTTTGGAAAAAACATTTGTCAGGAACTTTGGTAGATAAGGGATGGAATTCAATAGTCTACGCAATAAATTTTAAATATTTGAATGGCTCTCTGCTAGATTATGCTTTAAAAAAAGAGCGATTATTACTTGAAACAAATAAAAATATAGACAATATAACATTAATAAACTTGATTGCGGCTGGATTACCAGAGAGAGAAAATAGATAGACAAAATTTGAAAAATTCTGAAGATTTATTCAATGGGTTAAGAGGTCATAAAAATATAGTGAAAAGTAGAAGTATAACAGTAATAGGAATGTTGACCCTATAAATAAGAGCACAAAACAAGAATCGCAAGTGAAAAATTGTTATCAACCTTGCAGAATTTGTGAGAATAAAGCTAAAAATAATAGATACCATCCTCAAAGTCTCTGCTGGTACAGAGAAGAAATGAGCAAGATCGGAAGAAACAAAACAGTAAATACAGGTGCTATACTAGAAGTAGAAGTGGATAATCATGATCAAAAAAACTCGAGTTCCCCCCACTGATTGCAGTTGAAGTACTACTAAACGACGTACTGGAAGCTAAAGGTATTTATGACCCAGGTTCTAGTATAACAGTGATAAATTCAAAATTAGTACAGGTGAAGAATACGAAAAAAGACAATTTTTATAACACAATAAAAACAATTAGTGGAAGGGGTAAAACTAAAGGATTAATTAAATTGAAAGCAAAAATTCTGGGAAAAGAAGATAATATTAATGCATTTATATTCCAAAATGAGAATTTTGGATATGATATGATAATTGGATTAGATACCATACAGAAATTTGGGTTGACCCATGATCGGAATTTGAATATGCAGGTACATAATGAAGATAAGCAAAATAATGAAAATAAGGCTGAAGAGAATAATGATTATAGTGAAAAAGAGCACAAACAAGACATAGATCATATTTTGGACGAATTGGAAGTAAATTTCAATGAGAGAATAGAAACAGACAGATTTACAGCAGATATTGAACACTTGAATGGAAACCAGAAGAAACAAATGAATGAGTTATTGGAAAATTACAAATAAATTTTTGCGAAAGAAAAGTTTGATGTTGGTAAAGTAAAAAATTATGAAGCATTCATTAATTTGCAAATAGAAAAGTATTGTAATAAACGACCATATAGATGCACAATAGATGATAAAATTGAGATAGACAAAAAAGTATCAGAATTATTGAAGCATGGTTTGACTGAGGAATTTTACAGTCCTTTCGCGGCACCAGTTACGTTTGCATTTGAAAGAGATGAAGGAAAAAGGAGCCGATTATGTATAGACTTTAGAGATTTGAACAAAATAATTGTTCCTCAATCTCAACCATTTCCTTTAATAGAATAGCGTGGTCAAAGTACACATATAGCTTCACGAAAAGAAAAAACCTCTAGAAATTTCGGATTTAAGTATTCAAAAGGATTGTACTTAGTATATAGTCTGTACAGTCTAAGTTGGCGTGTACGTCACAGTCATGCGCAAATGACGCAAGGCTGCCTACCAAAATAAATAAAATTTGAAATGGTCAAAATTCATATCTGTCGTAAGTAATTTTCTGAAAAAGTAGTTATATGGTGATAGTAACCGGATCATCCATTTCGACAAATATTCTGTTCTTAACATATCAAATCGTATGTATCTCTCAAGAAAAACTAACATTCCGAGTAATGAAAATAAGTTGAATGTTTGTTAAGTTGTCATTTAATTGAAAAATTTGCAATGTTGTCGGACCCTCTCGACCAATGCCGGTAATCGGCATTTCACGTTTGACAGTCGCCGAGTAACCTAGAAGATTTTGTAAATAAGTTTGATTTATCGATCGTAAATATGGATTCCATATAGATAGACACTTCTGGTAGGGAATAATGGCCAATTTGAATTTACCGCTAAAAATCCCCGCCATGTCAAACATGCAAGATATCTCAGTTTGTTGAGAATTGGTTGAGCTATTTAGATTTAAGATTATCTATTATGTCTGGCAACAGTGTTCACGATCGACGACATATATAATTATGTCGCTGGACAGACTATAAAAGAATCTTTACAAAAATAGGTAAGCAATTTTCCGGAAAATTGTCGAGTGAAATTTTTTTTTTTTGTTTTTCCACTCAAATTGTTTAAATATTAAATACACGGAAAATTTTCTAAATAAAAATTTGTAGCTGATGCATTGATGTACAAAATATGTCTGAAAAGTTTTTCTGTAAATTGCAAAGTTTACGAGATATAATTGATTTCAGCGGA
The DNA here is from genome assembly GCA_030704885.1 of Cynegetis impunctata. Lineage (NCBI taxonomy): Eukaryota > Metazoa > Arthropoda > Insecta > Coleoptera > Coccinellidae > Cynegetis > Cynegetis impunctata. The sequence continues at coordinate 289,636 of JARQZK010002937.1, read as the reverse complement.
GGTCAATTCGTCGGTGCGCGCGAACGTTCCGTGAGCCGAATTTATTAATGGCCCGATTTAAAAATTAATTATTTGGAGGTTGTAATGTACTGAAAAAAAAAATAAACCAATCTAAAATGTAGAGAAAAATCTGAACTTTTAATTAAAAATACTTTCAAGTTTGAAAAAATAAATGTTCTAACTCTAAAATCCATTTATTTATAAAAAACGAGTAGTAAAAAGTCAATAAACAATTATAGTTCCTATTTAATTAATTATTGTCACAGCGAAAATTCCTTTTGGATTTAAAATTTCAAATGATCATGGAATATTATTGTTACAAAAACAAAGCGATCAATGTTTTAATTTTTAAATAAATGCTTTTTTAAAATCTCTTTTTTTTACATGCTTAATTTTTCTTGTTTTTTCCAAACTTCATTTGATTATATCTTTTTACGAAATTAATATATTTCAATGAAACTTTAACTATAAATACTTTGAAGTATATACATTCAAAACTGTTATACAAATTTTCTCTATATATTAAATTTTTTAAATAATAGACAATTATTTACAATAATTACTAAAATCAGGTGTCTTTTAGAGAACTTAACATAACTTTTTTTAGTGCTCATTATGTTATTCAGATCTTTGCCAGTTTAATAATAACGGTATATAGAAGTGATCGCGATATAAATGAACACACCTATGCCTCAGGTATGAAAGAGAGAGGTGTATACAATGAAGGGGAAAGAACAGGTAACACAGCCGTTGGCAGCTGCTTCTACGCGCCGTCGGTTTGTGAGCCAACGCGCATGCTCTTACTCTGTGTAGAAGCAGACGAGTTGACGTCTATACATATTAACTCATTAAACTACGTGGTAAAATCATCAATTATTCACAATGAATTTCTGAACCTGAAGTATAAAACTCCCGAAAGACTATGAGCAGTAACGCTTGCTTTTGGAAAATTTCGTGTAACCTTTAAAAAAATGTAAAAAGTGAAAAATTTTCAAACCTATTTATTCACTTATATCATGGTCCTTAATACTTAGCCCATTAAATAATTATATTTTCAACTTTTATAATTTTTTGATTCAAAATATTAGACAAAAATATGATATTTATAGGAGGTTTGCGTGGAAAATTGCTAGAATTTTCATGAAAAGCAAATTCAATGATAAAAAATGCCCGGGATATTCTGAACAAATTAATCAACAACAATACCTTACAAATAAAAAATATTTATCGGCATAAATACTAATTGAAACCACAAAGAAACTTTTGGAACTTGCTTATTTCAACGGGAGCATTTGGAAAATCGTACGTTTCTTTTAGGAAAATCTAGTTACAAAAAAAAGTTTCAAATAAATTTTTTAGACTAAATCATTATCTTTTAAGTACACAATGTTAGATACTCAAGTTGTTTAATTTCTTAATGTTTAGTATGGAAAATTAGTAAAAAAACGATTTTTTAGGAGATATTTATATGGAAAATCGGTGATAATTCATTAAAAAATTATTACAAAAAAAAATTTGGTATATTTCAAAAACTAATAAAGATATCAGAAAACTTTTCAGATAAATTTTGTAAGTAAATGCATTGCCTACAATTTTTGATTTGAACATTTTTCTGCATTTTCATTATTTAAACAATTAGAGTGAAAAAATTTTCGACCAAAGTTTTTCCGGAAAAATGCTCACCTGAATTTGTAAAGATTTTCACATATTAAAGACAATCCTTTCAACTACCTGAATTTGAATTTCCAACAGGTTTTTACCTTTTGCTGCATATTACGGATATTTTGTGTAGTTTTACCACGCTAGAAAATTTAATGGTGAAAGCATTTGATTGCAAATTTTTCACGACACTAGATGTTAATTCAGCTTTCTGGTCTATCCCATTAAGGTTACGAGACAGGTCCAAAACAGGATTTGTAACACAAGAGGGTCACTACCAATGGACCTGTTTACCGTTTGGATTGAAAACAGCTCCAGCTATTTTCCAAAGTATCTTGGGAAACATAATGAGAAAATACAAATTAACAGAATTTGCTGTTAAAGTGAAGAAAATTCGAAGTCAATAGTTTGGATGCGTGTTACGAGAAAATTTGACGTCGGAGATAAAAATGTTCGACAGCAAAGTTGTAGGTAATAAAAAGATCTTTCATTTTTGTGAGGGTACTTTTCATCATAACCTCAAAATTATCGGGAAATTTAAAAATTTTCCAAAAAATAATAAAATTTTTGTTTTTATATTATAACTTTTATAAAAATAGATGAATTGTTATGAAACTTGGTGAAAAAATACCTTTATATATTATAAATAACCAAAAAAATTTTCAAAAGAAAATAATGGAAAATTTTTGATTTTGAATTTTTTTTTTTAAAAATTGTCCTTTTTTCAGACGAAAATTGTATGGTGGAAAATCATCGTAAATAGATTTTTCTGAGCTCATTTTGTTTGTTTTTTCGTCTACTTTTCGATAAATCAGAGACACAATATAGCTTCTATTTAAGAATATGCTAAAAAATGCAAAAAACGAAAAAAGTCAATTTTGAAAAAAAAAATTTCAGTAATTGTTGATAATTTTGTTTTAATTTCAAAAAAATGTTAAAATTAATTTCACCAATCGATTCTACGTGAAAAAATATTTAAGAAACTGTATTTTGTTGTTAAAAATTACTCCAATATTTAGGGGTGGTAAAGGGTTGCTTCTGGAGGGTGAATAAAGTAATGATCGTTCTCATGCAATTTTCGGCTAAAATTGACGTTAAACAAAAAATTTGTAATCAATAAAAGTTGTAGATTTTGAAAAATTCTTCAAGTTTTGTAGAGGTCATTTTTACCATAACCTCAAAATTAAAAAAAAATGCAAAAAATGTATTTTTTACTTTTTAAAAACTTTTTTAAACTTTCTTATTATTTCTATTCTTCTTATTTTTGTGTACTTAGTAGACAAAATGTGTGATTGAATAAAAGTATTATAGTAATGATATTAGAAAACTTTGAAAATTAGAAAAAATATACGGAAAGATTAACGCGCATGATCAGAACTACAGACAGTACACCTATCTCTCAATCATAGAGGCTCTATGGGTATTTGTTATACACGAGGCTTTTATTTTCCGAAATACCATTGTTACGCAGATCTCTGCAGGAGTTGTCAAGATTCTGGTAATTGTTGCAATAGGTATACAACAAGTTTCAGAAGATGTAAGCGATGGTGAAGACGAAGAGCCAAGTCCTCAAAATAATATAAACAATGAGGAAGTCGAAGATGATTTTGAAGAAGAGATGGAGTGTGAAGATTCGCAGTTTAGCGAAGAATCGGAGGGTGAAGAAGAAGAACTGATTCATGTAAATAAAAGAAAAAGATTAGTGTAGTTTGCAATGTGTATTTTTAAGATATTATCATTTTTTTATAATAAAAAGTTCTTTTTTTTAAGTTTCGATCATATTTTAACAAAATAAATACATATTTTCCTCATGAACTTCCTATGAGTTTCCTCAAAATCTTGAACATTTTTTTCCAAATTAAAGTTACAACTATAATACTTTTATTCAACCACACATTTTGTCTACTAAGTACACAAAAATAAGAAGAAAAGAAATAATAAGAAAGTTTGAAAAAGTAAAAAATGTAAAAAAATACATTTTTTGCATTTTTTTTTAAATTTTGAGGTTATGGTAAAAATGACCCTAAAAATCAAAAATTTTCCATTATTTTCTTTTGAAAATTTTTTTGGTTATTTATAATATATAAAGGTATCTTTTCACCAAGTTTCATAACAATTCATCTATTTTTATAAAAGTTATAATATAAAAACGAAAATTTTATTATTTTTTGGAAAATTTTCAAATTTCTCGATAATTTTGAGGTTATGATGAAAAGTACCCTCACAAAAATGAAAGATCTTTTTATTACCTACAACTTTGCTGTTGAACATTTTTATTTCCGACGTCAAATTTTCTCGTAATACGCATCCAAACTAGACTTTGAATTTTGTTCACTTTACCCCCCCCTTAAGTTAGTCCCCAAGGTCAGTAACTGCATTTATTTTTTTTTTCATGTTAGTAACCCCCCCAACCATTTCCCGTTGGGCTAGTTCTGGTTTTTATTTTTCCGTGCTCAAATTTAGTTTGCCCCGACTACTAACCTTTCGAAGAATATTAAAATTATTTGCAAGAATTGCGAAATATGTATAAAAATAAAACAAGACTCAACTGAAGATATGAATTAATGTCTCATCTAGGACCAGCTGAAAGACATTTTCAAATAATGTCATTAGATACAGTTGGTGGATTCGGCGGACAAAGATCAACTAAGAAATATATGCATTTATTGGTAGACCATTTCACAAGATTTGCATATATTCTATGTTTAAAGAATCAGAATGCTAAAGACTTCATTGAATTGATGGAAAAAGTGACTGAAGAGAATAAAATTGAAATATTGCTATCTGATCAATATCCTGCTTTAAACTCTATAGAATTCAAAAACTATCTGGAAGAAAATGATATAAAATTAATTTTTACTGCAGTAGATGCTGCTTTCTCAAATGGCTTAAACGAAAGATTAAACCAAACTTTAGTAAATGAGATACGACGTAGATTGAATGAAAGACAAAAGAAATTGGCCTGGGCTAAAATTGCAGAAGAGTGCACAAACAAATATAATGAAACAAACCATACAGTGACAGGTTTTTCTCCTAAATACTTATTGAACGGAGAATCTACAGATTTATTGCCATCTGAACTAAAAGAAAAAAACAAAAGCATCGGAAATTTGGAAAAAGATAGGGAAATCGCACAACTCAGGACGAAGAAAATGCATGAGAATAACAAAGCTCGATTCGATAAACACAGAATCAATTACAATTTTGAGGAAGGAGAAATGGTTTATGTGACGAACGTAAATAGATTAAATAGAAGCAATATGGATGAAATCAGGATAGGTTCGTTTGAGATAGAACATAAAATATCGGACTCAGTGTATAAGATCAAAGCAAGACATGGAAGTCGATCAATGGGTCTGTAACACGTCACAAAGCTTATTCCTGTATCTTTTCATGATTGATGCTTAGTTTGATGAAATAAGCATTTTAAAGGGAGGAGATGTAAGCTTGTGTACGTGACATTACTGGATAGTCATGAGAAACAATTTGATTTTGACATAAACTTTCAATTTGAAGTTTGTGAATTGTTAAATTCTTTATATATTAATTAATTGAGAAGCTTATTGAAGAAGATAGTGAAGCATAGGCATTTAATTGTCGATTTACTGTTTTCAGATGAATCAATTTGTATTTTTGCTTCAAGAAACTTAATTTATGATCTTATATATATATATATATATATATATATATATATATATATATATATATATATATATATATATATATATATATATATATATATATATATATATATATATATATATATATATATATATATGTATATATATATATTGTTATGATATTTTCAGTGATGTCAAATAATGTAGGGTAGAATTGAATGGGTATTTAGAAATTTCAATAAACTCGAGTGATTATTAATGAATATGTTTAGACTATAAAAAAATTTTTAAGTATGTCAGAAAATGTCATGAAGTTGTCAAAATTTGAAATATGTGAAATAGATTAATAATCAAGAAGCTACATGGAAAAAAAGGGTGATTTGTCAAAATTGAATGATATATTTTATAAGTATTTACATGGAAATAGAAGATAGTTTTTTGTTGATGTCAGCCATGATGAAAAAATTATGAAATTGAGACTTTTGGAAGAGAGATTAAAAGAAAAAATAATTATCGAAATCAAATAAATATTGGAGTTTGGGAGGAAGACACAAGATATCAGACATAAGATAGAAGAAAGTTAAAAGAAGAAGAAAGAATTTATTGGACACGGAAAGAAGTATATCAAAGAAAGAACATTATTGAAAGTGAGTTGTTAAAATTTGAATATTGGCCAATTTAGACAATTTAATTAAATTATTTGCAAATAAAAAAGGACAATATTAATAATAGTAATGACTCTTGAATTTTATAATTAATAGATTTATATATTATTGTTGCTAATTTAATAAATTATTGTTAAAGTTTTTAAAAAATCTTGAGTTCATTGAAAATGATAGAATTTTAAAGATATTAAACTAAAGAGTCAATTTGAACCCAAACCTGAGATAGAGTTATTTCAAAATTTATTGAGGAAAAAGTGAATGTAATTCAATATTTTTTTTCAGTTAAAATATAAGTAAAATAGTAAAATAGTAAAATTCGTAATAATAATAATATATATATATATATATATATATATATATATATATATATATATATAGATATATATATATATAATATATATATATATATATATATATATATATATATATATATATATATATCGGTGCACACGAATTGCGGTCGATTTTGCGGGAGTGACTGAATTGCGGTCAAAATTTTTGTGCCTACCTGAGGAGTCCTAATCTCCAACCGAACTGCGGTCAGAAACTTATTTAGGGGCAAGAGGGTAAATCGAAAGTAAAAGTTCTAATTTTTATAAAGATATATATAATATACAAAACATAGAAATTATGCAATACTACAGACTACATCTACATGCATATACATCATAAACTACTTCATTAAACTTATAACTAACACATTTTACAAAATTATACCTACTAATATCTTCTTTATTGTACTGACCAATTTTGTTGTTAATAAACTCTGGTTTATCTAATACATTTTTTTGCACAAATCTCGTTTTATTATCAATAACAGAATTTATTTTAATGTAAGTATCTGTTTGAATGCTTTTTAACGTTTCTATAAAAAGATTAATGTTGGGGTGCGGAGAGCTGCAGGTTCTGCTAAATTTTGACTTAAAAGATTCGCAAGCGTTTGTTGTCCGGTAAATGCTTCCGGTACATTCCGCCCAAATGACGGGAGGAAATTTCGAATCTTCATCGATGTAAGTTTCCACAACAATTGCAAAAAATATTTGGTACAGTAGTCAAATGTACCATCCATATATAATGTTTCTTGAAGACACATCAATTTTATATTTGTTTCGCAGGAAAACACTACAATATTATTCTCGCCTAATACATGATATGTATAGAGGTTTAAGATAAAAAGATTAACCATCCAAGCAATTCAGTCGTCGAAAACAACCACCTAAGTACCCTTCTACCTGATTCAAATTTTGACCGCAATTCGTGTGTCTCCAAACAACCACCTAAGTACCCTTCTACCTGCTTCAAATTTTGACCGCAATTCGTGTGTCCCCATATATATATATATATATATATATATATATATATATATATATATATATATATATATATATATATATATATATATATATATATATATATATATATATATATATATATATATATATATATATATATATATATATATATATATATATATAGATATATATATATAGATATATATATATACAGGGTGTCCCGTAAATAACACGCCAGAGTGACACTGGAGGTAGATTGGCTTAAGGTCAATCAGATAACATCAACATGACCTTAGTAAAAGTTTTCTGGTTTTCGAGATATTGCCACTCTTATGTTTTTTTCAAAAATCTATACTTTTTGGTCAATTTCACGCCTGTTTTGAATATAAAAAAGTTCTAACTCATGGTTTTTTTTTCTTGTGCTATCATCAATATATGGTTGAGACAATCGACCTATAATTTCACTAAAAACTAGCTCGCTAACCTCAAAAAAAAATTAAGTTGTTTCAATTTAATTTAAATCCGAAAACCTTATGTAATTTTTGACTATTTACTGTGAAAAAATATTGTACCAGACAGAATCAGCAAATGATCTTAAAAACTAGCCTATTTAATGCTCTTTCGAAAGCGGTATAACATTTGTGATTTTTTTTTTTTCAAAAGTCTAAAAATTCCAATTTTTGTCATTGAAGTCGTGCTACTTGCGAAATACACTGCGCCGCAAATTTAACGTATAGCTTATATATTTTCTAAGTTTTGACTGAATATTTTCTCAGGCGGTGATCCGATTTGAATGAAGTTTTCACCAAATAGTTCTTTGAAAAAATATAATAGTTATAAGATGATCAAAAAAAATGAATAAACTTATTGTACAGGGTGTTTGAATAGCGACATGTTTTCTTCGTCCAAGTTTACATCCTTCTGCAGGCAATATCGGGTAGCTCAGACTTGTAGTATGGAGAGATATACAAAACCAAATAAACACAGTTTCTACTTGTAAAGAAATTTTGAATACACAGCCTTCTTCGCAAATTAACAAAAGAATTTTAGAAAATTTCGTTTGAAAAGTGTGAGAATTATAAAAACATGAATATCTTTCGAGTGGCTCAAGATAAACAGACGATTGAAAAAACAAATTACTCAGAAGTCATGCGATTATAATACCCTCTATTTTTTTTCTCCTTGAGCTACTCGATATTGCCCGCAGAAGGATGTAAACTTGGACGAAGAAAACAGATCGCTATTCAAACACCCTGTACAATAATTTATTCATTTTTTTTGATCATCTTATAACTATTGCTTTTGCTCAAAGAACGGAGCTACAATTTGGTGAAAAATTTATTCATATCGGATCACCGCCTGAGAAAATATTCAGTCAAAACTTAGGAAATATTTAAGCTATGCGTCAAATTTTCGGCGCAGTGTATTTCGTAAGTAGCACGACTTCAATGACAAAAATTGGAATTTTAAGACTTTTGAAAGAAAAAAACCACAAATGTTATACCGTTTTCGAAAGAGCATTAAAAAGGCTAGTTTTTAAGATGATTTGCTGATTCTGTCTGGTACAATATTTTTTCACAGTAAATAGTCAAACTTCACTCAACGTTTTCGGATTTAAAATAAATTGAAACAACTTGATTTCTTTTTAGGTTAGCGAGCTAGTTTTTAATGAAATGATAGGTCGATTGTCTCAACCATATATTGATGATAGCATAAGAAGAAAAAAAAACAGGAGTTAGAACTTATTTATGTTTATGAGGCGAGAAAATTACGAAAAAGTATAGATTTTTGAAAAAAACATAAGAGTGGCAATATCTCGAAAACCAGAAAACTTTTACTGAGGTCATGTTGATGTTATCTGATTGACCTGAAGCCAATCTACCTCCAGTGTCACTCTGGCGTGTTATTTACGGGACACCCTGTATATATATATATATAATTATATATATAAATATATATTTATATATATATATATTTATATCTATATATATATATATATATATATATATATATATATATAATATATATAGTTATTATAATTATCCATTTGAGAGCGACTTCTGGAAAATTACTTTACTTACTTAAATATTATTATTATTTTCGCCTCCAAGACGTCCTCAGGGGGTATTTCTCTCATTCAATTATTTTTATTAATTAAGCCCAATCAAATTATCAAACTTAATCTTTATTATATATAAAACAAATTTAAAAGCAATAAGAACTAACACTTGACCTAAACATAATTAAAATTTTGATCAGCTTATTATTTATACTTAATGGATGAACTATAAGGAGACGTGCACCCACTGCGTATTCTTTTCGTTTCACCTCGCCACTGTGTTCAACATAGACCGGTTATATCTTCTCCTCACCTCTTTTCTTTTATTCAATTAACTTCAATTCCTTTCAATCTAAGGGTCTTCTTTTCATGTTTAATTCAATAATTTATCAGAATTTGACTTATGCCACTTATAGTTATTTTATATACTTATCACTGAAATATCCTTTTTATTTCTACCATTAATAACTGATTTGCACGTGACGGAAGTGGCCAGACCGAATCAGTTTACTCAATCTTAAGGTGCGTATAAACATAGAAAGCCGGGGAACAACTTTTTTTGTCATAATCATTTATTTAAGTACCATAATATACATTATATAACCTTATGTCTAAATTGAATTTACTTCGATGAAAAAATATTAATATTAGTGACAAGAAGTGTCCTAAGTCGTGACCGACTTTAAAGTCTAGAGCTTAAAAAATACTACATGTGACTTTTGACTCGAAATCGCTGTCCTAATGACAGGAATAAAGAATCTTAATCTTGATCCTGGTATTCTCGGAGTATCATCCTAGGTCTCTTGTGTTCACGGTCTGTCTTCATCATATTCTCCAAGTCTGGTGACGAGGGGGTTCGGATTCGTTGGTAAGTTAGCATACATTTTGACAACCGTCTCTCTGATGAACTCGATTACACTCGGCATTTCCAAGTCTCGATGAATCTGGGAGTTTCGGACGTACCAAGGAGCGTCCACGGCCATCCTCAGGGATTTGTTCTGCACGATCTGAAGCTTGTTGATATGGCAATGAGCTGCGTATTCCCAAACTGGAGATGCGTAGGTCATTGCCGGTCGGATGATGGATTTGGGGAACAACTAGCGTGATACTTTTTATTCATATAATTATGGTGGGACAGGTCTGTGGCAGGCTTCTTGGAAATTTAATTGACACGAAATTGATGAGGCGATAATAGTACTTTTAAATATGGTGTTGCAGTTAGTGGAGACCTACAAATAATTCAGAATTTTGTGGGATACTCACCAAAAACACTTTAGAAAGATTGGCGCGTGGAATAAAGTAGCTTCAATCACCGGGAAGTCTAGAGAGACCATAAAGAAAAAAATCATACAGAAAGGAATAGTAAATCTTCTTCTTTGCTTACCTACTATATAACTCAACTAAAATAAGTTTGGAAAACTCGTCGCGCGCTCAATGACAATACGCGAAGCAAATCAATATGCAGTCGCGTCTCGTTGGTCAAAAAGCGCGACTCCGGTGAGATTTGGGGTGAAAAACTAGTGGAACGACGAGGCTAGAGGCACAGCGACTTGACAGGGGATATGCACATAGTGAGAAGACAGAAGTTGCGATTTATTGCTTTGACTTTCCAAACTCAATTCAGCATAAATAATGTTTTCCGACAGTGAAGATGAAATTATTCGATACTGCCTCGCTTCGCGGTCTTATTGCAATGGAAAGTTTGAAAAGAACTTATTCTGTACATCACATTAATGAAGCATGCAAACGGTTTGGATAGTACCATAAATTATTTTTTTGAAGCAGCACCCATACCGTTTTTTTGAGTATTTGACAATGAAGATTGTCACGTTCAACTATATATTGGAGAAAATGTCTCCAACTACTGGGCCGGAAGAGAGATTGGTGATTACTTTGAGGTAATTTGAATGTATAATAGTCTTATTAAAAAAGCATGATAGATATATATATATATATATATATATATATATATATATATATATATATATATATATATATATATATATATATATATATATAAATCACTAGAAGAAGTGAACTGAAAATGTAATCTGTTTTAATGAAAATAAACCAGGAAATATTAATGTAATAAAATGAAGCACATTGTGAGGAATCGAAAATTCGATAGAAGGTGGCGTTCTGATTGATCCGATAATCGAAAGTTTGCATCCCTTGATTAATTTCATTAGTATACCCATAAGCACATCTCTAAACTAGATCTTGAACGCTATCCCTAAATTGCACAATGTTGTCCACAATTTTTCTTACGTGTAGCAGTAAACTCTTAAAAAATGCAAGAGGATCATCTCGCGTTTCCTCTACCTTTGCATTCTTTGTGCTGATGAACTCCAATTTCTGTTGTCCGATAGCCACTGACGGCTCTTCAAAACTGTTCGGGGTTCAGCAAAATGACCAGATGTGCTTGTGGAAGAGTCCTCAAATTTTTCTGAAGGAACAGAACTAGGTGTCGCTGGCTCGACTTTCATGGTATCTTGCATTTCGTTTATCGTTTCCGTCCCTACTCTATCATCATCACATCAGATCGCATGTCCGTAGCAAGAAATTCATCCTGAGAATTTCCCGATGATAGTCGAGGCTTGGACTGACCTTTTAAGAATAGCAGTGGAATAGGAATATTTTTCAGTTCCCTTCGAAAATAATCCCTTACATTTTTGCATTTGCTTTGGGTCGCCTTCACTGGAAAGCAAATTGTAATTTAGTTACGAAAAGTAATATTTTTGATATTCATTTTCATAGTCAAAAGTGGTTCGTTTTAACAGTAGGAAACTGGAAATAGCTATTTGTATTTCTAGGGAGGAAAGTGCCACTTTTCCTCTCGTAGAATGTAGGTTACTGCGGAGGGTAGTAAACATCCAAGCACTTTACTCCCGTGTAATGTATATGATTTTTCCTTCTACCCTGAATGGAACCTTTTTTGAAACTTTATTTACAGCACAAATAACGAATTTATGTTTAATGTCACTGTCAGTCAGTCACGGCATCCAACATATTCAAAATGAGACGAGGAAGAGTACTTTTCCTCCCTAGGGAGGGAAATACAACTTTACTCCCTGATGTAAGGGAGGAAAGTGAGTACTTTCTATAGGGGTAGAAGGAAAAATAAATATTCAGCACGATTCGAAAATCCTGTTTCAAAGTAATGAAATACGATGGAAAACAGCTTGCTATTTGCACAAGATTTTCATGTGCTAGTTCAGTTTGCAAATAGTTATATACTGAAATAGTAACTTTGTACTTCAATTCCGAAAATACATCTTTTTGACTTTCATTGTCAAAAGTACTTCATTTTAACACAAGTGTTAATATATAATTTCAGTGCTAAAATGTGGTTCCATTTTACAACTACTATAAAAATTACACTGTCGATTCACTGTCAAACTTTCACTAACAAAAAATTTTTTTCCTAAAGAATTGATTGAACCACTCGCTACGCTAGTGTTTCAATCATCAGATTTAGTGCTAAGAAAGTGAAAATATGGTCATTTTGCAACTAGTTCGAAAATAGCTATTGTGTAATGAATGATTTTCTCAGTGCTGATATTTAGCTACAGGCGTATCTTTGAAAAGTTTCACTTTTCGCATGGGAGCTACAACGGTTGGATCAATTGTTGAAGAAACTGTTAACGCTATATGGAATATATTTCAGTCAATACACTTGCCCGTTCCAACACAAGAAAATTTCATAAAAATCAGTGAGGATTACATGAACATCTGGAATTTTTCCAAATGCCTAGGTGCTTTGGATGGAAAGACCGTAAAAATTAAATGTCCCGGCCATTCAGGAAGTATGTTCTTTAACTATAAAAAATTCGTTTCGATTGTTCTTCAAGCAGTGTGCGATGCAAATTACCAATTTACTGTAATAGAGGTGGGGGAGGATATGTACGAAAATGCGATAGGGGCAATTTTCAAAGTTCGGCTTTGTTTAAACTAGTTTCAAAGAAACAATTAAATGTACCAACTGAATAGTGTCTACTACCTACGCAAAATGGCATTTTTTTATTGCCGATGAAGCATATCCACTACAAGAAAACTTGCTTAAACCATATAGTAGACAATAGTATGAATCATGAAAGGCTGTACTTTAATCAGCGATTGTCTAGAGCTTTGAAGACGATTGAATGTTCATTTGCTATAATGTACGCAGGAAGAAGAATATATATAATTATATTGAATACTTCAATATAATTCATTTCCCTCCACTCCACGTGTTTAGTGGATTGGAAGTTTTTGAAGTTTTGGATTGTTAAAGAGGCATATTCTTGGTTAGCTCGTATTGGGATACCAAATTTGAAAGTTTGTCTATAAAATGTACAATTTTTTGTCGTTCTTATTACAAGGGACTTCCATGTATATACCTGACGAGTGAGTAACAGAACCTTTTTTTTTTTAAAAACTGTTTAAATATTTTATTTGTTTTTACTCACTTACAGGTAATGCACTGATGATGGCCTAATAGCCGAAAGCGCTTTGCAAATTTAATAAAGAAAATTTTTTACACGAAGTACATCTTTATTCCTCATTAGAAGAATATTATCCAAGGCTATAGAAACAGACTAACAACTTGCCGACATTATAATAAAAACAATGTTTCTTTTACATAATGTTATAATGGTTGAAGAGGGCTTCGAGAAGCATTTGAGATTAATCACAGGAAGTTCTACAAACAACAATTATGCCAGACCAAATAGAAACGAAAGAAGTCGGTTTCTCAATCAATCAATTTTTATTCAGGGCACATTTAAAAATTACTTAAATACTTTCCCTGTTCAACACCACTGACTCTGTATATAAAATATATTAAATTTACTTGCCTGTTATTCCACATTATGGAACCACTTCTGCCCAAAGTTAACCTACTACATATTGATTTCTATGATCTGGATGAGAAGCATTGCATAATGCACGCCTAATTATTATATTCACTTGCTCAGCCATTGCTTATGTGGTACGCACACTGTAGAGGTCGGTTTATTTGTCAAAACTTGAAAAGAAGGCAGCTAGAAGCGTTCAATATCAATGTGACAATAAATATTATTTTTATTGGCGCGCATCACCACGCTTGTCTCGTCGCTTAGTACAGCGTCAACCTCTTTACTATGTTACTTCATTACCATACACGATGAAATAAAAGCCGCGTCGCTTACCTCGTCGCTGTGCCTCTAGCCTCGTCGTTCCACTATTTTGTTACCCTGAGGCATGTCTTGTCATACTTGCATGCAACTTTAGGACTTGGGCCGACATTTGTAGTGTATTAGACTATATATTAATTGATTAACAAAACTAAATTTGATTTTACTACGTTTATTATCACAAAATATTTTGAAAAATATAACACTGCGATTGCAATTTCGGTCACTAGACCATCATCGGGCAGATTGAGTTAAGAACTTCTTAACTCAATCTGCCCGATGATGGTCTAGTGACCGAAATTGCAATCGCAGTGTTATATTTTTCAAAATATTTTGTGATAATGAACGTAGTAAAATCAAATTTAGTTTTGTTAATCATGTTAAATTATCACGTAGTAACGACGGATTCCATCAACTATATATTAATTGTATATTACAGAGTACAATATAAATAGGTGTCTATTAATTTAGCAGGAAATTTGTTTCCAGAAATGTAATTAACTGAAGATAACAAAGAATATATGCATGAAAAATTACATTTATTATGATATGGCATTAAAAGACATTTTCTTGAGATAGTTGTCGAATTATTACCTACCTTGTTCCACCAAAAAGAAAGAGGCGATTGCCTACTAAAACACAGGACTGTCTTCTTCTTTCGCAAGGTTCTTCACCGAAAGCTTTAATTTTTCTCCATCTCGCAGTCATTGGATTAAATTCATACAAATCGTTGAAGTGTTTAGCCTCCAATGCATTGTAGCCGCCAAAAATATACATCTTATCATTATATACAACTAAAAAAGTAAAACATAATCAATAATTCTGAAAAAATATCGATTCGAAGATTACTTCAGATGACATTCAACAATTGAATTTATTGGTGGCGCAGCACCTTCTTTATAACAAACGAAAATCGTAGACCGATGTGCAAAAAAAATATATGCAGTTAGCAACGAATTGCCAACAAGCAATTTCAGCTGAAGGCGTCACACGCATCAGGATACATATATGATAACAACATTGCACCCAAGTAATTATTCAATCGACTACTATATTAGATGTGTTAGATGACATTCCAAATCTTCAGAAAAATATTTTCAATACCAATAATATCCATAACATGTCTCGAAAAAACGTTCAATTCTGAACAAAATTTGTCAATCACATAAAATTTCCAATTTTTAGAATTGATGTTGAAATATTTCATCGAGGAGGTAAATACTTAAAGAAAATTGATAAACATCGCAATAATTAAAACATGTAAATTTTCACAATCATAATAATATATGTATTCGCGTTTCAGTACACTGTACCATCTTCAGATACAGTAAGTAAGTAAAACTAAATATACTTTCTTCAGAAATGCAATTTTATATTGAAATTGAAAACTTATGGTGGCTTTCTTCTTCAAACAAATATTTTATTTACACTCCAAAAAATTTCCTACAGAAATGATTACATTTCATAAAAAAATCTAGAAGGCTTTCAATGAACATAAAAATGTCTTTTAATGAAGATTACTTGCTTTTTTGCATTTAACAAGGTATGAGGCTACAAAATGCTACAATAATTCATTTTTTGTAAAACAGGCAATATGAAATAACGACAATAAATGATAGTATCAAGGTAAATGTTGAAAATGGCCTTCATCAGCTGAAATACAAGAATCTACCTCAATGGAACGAACTTTGTTCCGTCCATAAATTATTAGTATTAAAAATTCGAATGGAATCCATTTAAAAGTTGGTGTGATCGGTAAACAAAGTATGGTATAAAAAATTCAAATCATTCGAAGCATCTACAAACAAAAAACTGCACGCAACTGAAACTCACTTGTTAAAAGGGCTAGCACTCTTTGAACATGATAAGGAAACAACTTTTATTCTTTTAAAATTCTGAATACTATTGAAAATATTTAATATGACAGCTATTTTTCTAATACTACTTTCAGAAAACTCTTGATTTAAATCATGAACAAGCTCCTCTAACTGTACGGTTCATGCTACCTGAGGACGTCCACAATCTTTAGTTCTACTAAAAAATAGGCATTGTCTTGCAAACGTTGGTGAATTCGTGCGAAGATTGTATGATTTAAGTTGTAGATATCACTGATTAGAAAGCCTACGTTCTTCTAATACATTTCCACTAGCACGACTATATAGGAAACAAGGATTCCTCTCATATATACAGTTTTTCCGCAAAAATGGCTCTACCAGCCTCCTGATAATATTGATTATATTTCTATATCAATAAATAGAAAACATTGAGAAATAGTTATAAGTTGTATATGGATGACAGTTCTTTAGAAAAGTTCATCTTCAAGAAGCAATTACTATAATTCAAAGGTAGTGCAATCAACATAATACATTCTAAAATAGTTTTGGAACCATTGTCTCAAAATATATGCAGTTATTATATTTGATAGTTTGCGGTAGTTAAAGAAAAATTGGATAATTTTATTCGCTCCAATGACATTATTTAAAAACCACAAAATCAATGTATGAAAATGTAATTCATTCTCATTTCTCTAAGATTTATACATAGAAGATTCAATGCTTTTCAATGATTTAGGATGCAATGTGATCTTCCGAATTTCATAATTCAATTCATATAACACAATCCTACGCGCTTTGAGTAGATACGAAGTTATAATTCATACATGCAGTGTATAAAATATAACCAGAATCCACTTCCTTTAACAAAACTATGATGGCCTAGTGCATTTTGGAATATCGCCTTGATGTAAGAGCTTTCTTGCTTTGTGAAAGTAATTATAAACTTCTCATTATTCTGAAAGTTCATATTTTGTGTTACTTTCATATTTTGGTTCATTTTCAATTTGACCCTCCATTCGCCATATTCATGAAGTTAAACATATTGTAAGGAATTCTGGTTCAAATGGATGTATCCAACAATAACCACACTTTTTATAACTATCGGTTTCAAAAATTCTTAACTTCTCTTCTTCTTCTAACGCACGGTAGTTAAATGTCAACTGTATTCTACTGTGGCCATCTGTGATTATATATACTACTTTTGTTCTTAAACATTCCCCTTCGGGAAGGTGCCAGAAAGTTCTATTCCACGAATACAGAGGGCTATTTGACCATCGAATTTCGAAGCTTCTAGAAAATACAGAGTCGGCCTTTGTGTTTTCATAGCACTACTCCCAACTCAAGTTTGATAGTGCCAATAAAATCGCTGACTTCTGATACACCTCCACCGTGATACTTCGTTATTTTATCTAAAGTCACAATGTTTGGTCCTGTGTTTCTTCGGAAGTACCGATTAATTAATCACATAGCAGTCATAGTTCTCGACCAAAGATGATTTTTGCTGGGGTATGAACTGTAGTATCATGAGCTTCCACCGTGTATTTCTAGCTTCTTGGGACTACTTAGCGTGTTTTAACTTCTCTATCCACATCGCCTTCGTAATAGATCCCATCGTTGCTATATCTAGTTAATCAGTTAATTCCTACTTTCATCCATTTCTGTCACCAATCAATGGTGGTTCTCCTCAAGTCGATAATTCCTTTCTTCATTTCAATTTTATTTCAGTGTCGAATCTTCTTTGCATGATCGTCTGGATAAAGCATCAGCATTATTGTGGATCTTGCCTAGTCGATGATCCTCTTTAAATTCATATTATTGCATTTTCATTTCACCTTCAGTACCACTGTTGTTTATTTTGTTGGAAGACAGAATAACTTCAAATAAACATTTATTCTATAACGAGTAGTAATTATATTACAAAGTTCGACGTGAATAAGTTACAGAACAGAACAGACTCTTTTGTTAACAGATGACAATTGTTTCTAAGCATACTATATTTTAACATACAGAACATAGATCACAATTATCTATAACATACGAAAATAATTATCAAATATGAAAATATTCTCAACAACCACTTTTGTGTTGAATGATTAGTACGAACCGAAAATCTGCTCCCGTAAAGGTATTTATGAAAATGCTACATATTACAATGGTTCCTTTCTGATTTGTTGAAACCTTTGCTATAGTACTCGATGACTCTTTCTTCGCCCTTTGAACTTGCAACAAAACAGAACCCATGAGCATTTTGTTTGCATCAGTATCCTGAATAAATAGTCCCGAAGTAAGTGTATAATATAATATAGGGTTTGTGTACAGTGCGGCCTTTAGTTAGCGAAATGCCGCTTCACGCTTTCTCGCCCTTGTTGAAGGTGGCTTCATTTTCGGTGAGTTTACATAAAGGTTTAGCTATACCAAGAAACTTATCCCCAACTCTATGATAGCATATGCATAATCCTAGAAAATTCCTAACCTTATGTTTGTCCTTTGGTCTTGGCCATTCTCTAACTGCTTCCATTTTAACCGAGATGATATTTTATGTCCTAAAACTTGTACCTGGTTTTGCATCAGAAAACACTATTTATAATTCATTCAAATGAGCATTGTGTAATCTGCTGAAAATATGGATGCTCTCATGTCCATCGCATAATCTAGATACACTAAACAAGTTCTTCATGTCAGTACTTTCAACACAAGTTTCATGGGTCTTTCGAATGTTACTGGTGCAGTGCATAACGCAAAACCATTCACATTGAATTGGTAAAATCTACTTCTAGTTGAAAGGGCAGTTTTCTCTTTATTATCGTTGTGAATATTCAGTTATCAATGTTAACTTTTCAGATATAATGTCACTGCCAGTGTTCGTTCTTAGTAACATCATTTAGCTTCCGATAATCGACACAAAATCTTGTACCATCCATGTTGTGGAAGCCTTCGGAAAGCAGGATGAGCATTTCCTGTATCACTCTGTGAAACTAAATCAGTTCCTTCAAGTTCATGGACCTGCCTGAACCTGGAACACGACTTGATCAAAAATGTTTCATTTTATAGTTAAACTTACTTCACATAGTAATATTACATGTAGTGAGTTTGATTTTTTGTAGTGAATATGTAAACTATAAAATAGTATAAAAAACACTATTCATTAAGTAATTCATCATTTCTAGTTTACGAAAATGAATATTATATGTTCTACATCGTTTGTAGTTCACTGTAGTGAACTAAATGGTGAAATCGGGCATAAGAACCCCCCCTGTGTTATGTTCAATTTTTTGTATGAATAGATTGTTTTGTAATACCATAATTTAGTACGAGATGAAGTCAATATTATGACGAAACGCGTTTACTCATAAAATTTTATTTAAACCTGTGAAAAGTTAGTTTTTTATTTCTTTATGAAGTTATGAATATGAACTTTCACCAAGTAAATACCAATTCAATTCAATACAATTTTTTCTCCAAATTTGCTCCAATTTCACGAATAATCGTCTTTTTTATACTTATTTTAATAATTATTGTGTTTCATCAAAGGTAACTGGCTTTTCGTTACTATATTTACCGCTGATGACGTTTGGTGGATTGTTTTGTTTACTTCAGTGTCAATGTCATTTTGAAAGTTCAAAATTTATTCGAAATGGACCTAATTGAAAGTGAAGATGAGTTATTACCACTAACACCACCTGAGATAAGAGACCAAGCGCGAGACGTGGAATTGTATCTACTACCGGAGAAGTCTAGAACTGTATAAGTATATGAACTCACATACCGCAGATTCATGGAATATAGAAAGAAGAACAACGTTGGATCTTCCTCTGAAAATGTGCTGATTGACAATTTTTTTAAATCTTTCGAAGCAATTGAAGCCTTCAACGTTATGGTCTACCTATTCGATGTTGAACGCTACCCTGAACATAAAAAACACCGTTGATTTGGCAAAATATCTAAAGTTACGAGCTTTTTTGAAACGGCAGTCAGATGGTTTCCATGCAAAAAAAATCCCGAGTTTTTGAATGAGAAGAAGTTGATAAATTTTTATCAGAGGCCCCAGATGAATTGTATTTGAGCACGAAGGTAAAGTGAAAATTATTTATTATGAATTAAATAATTATTTTTCAATTCATATTTACTTTTAGGTTGTACTTATTATTGGAGTCGCTGGAGCTTGTAGATGTGATGAGCTTTTGCAAATGAAAACGGATGATATAAATGATATGGAAGAAAAATTGCTAATTATGCTACCAAATACGAAGACAAAAAGATCAAGATCTTTTGCGATAACGGAATATTTAAATATTTACAGAAAATATGCAGCCTCCAGACCTTCGAACTTGAATAATCGGCGTTTCTTCTATAAGTATGCGAACGGTGAAGCACATCAACAATTCATTGGAATTCACAAGTTTGGTAAAATGCCAGAAGAAATTGCTAATTTTCTGGGACTAGCCCATGCGAGAGAGTATACTGGGCACTGCTTTCGCAGAACTTCGGCCACGTTGCTGGTGCACTATGGTGGGGACATAACAATGTTGAAGCAACATGGGGGATGGAAGTCCTCTATATCGAGGATTCACTAGCCAATAAGTCAAACTTCGACTATAAAATATTTTCAGGCGTTTCCGTAGTGTCAGGTAGTGTGGATAATGATATTGTTAATTTTTGGAAAATGAGGGAAGTGGAAAAAGTTCAATCGTATTAAATCATTGTTCACAAGCGACGATAAATAGTTGTAATAAGTAGAAATATTCTGTTGTAGTTTATAGTTGTAATGTAATAAAATCAGTTTTGTGTCATTTTTTCATTTAAAAGTCAATAACTTTTACTGCTTAGGCAGAAGAAGTGGACTTTTTCTGCCTAGGCAGTAAAAGTATCCCTTTTAGGCATATTTAGTGTCATTAAAAAGCTACATTTAATGTCATTTGGAGAAAAAATTTATTTTTCTATTACAACTTACTACAACTTACTCAACAGGAGCCTTCATTTAGAATAGAGTGGCTATTACTGTAGTAACGATAGCTAAAACAAAATTTTATTTTCTACAGTTATAGGTTGCAGGAGTAGTAGGAGACGAAACGCTTTTTTCTGATATGGATGAGATAGTATTGATAATTGAAATCGATAATGATTATCCAGTTCAAATTCAAATTTTGTTCATAACTACAACTAACTTCAAAGTGTTTGGAATAAACTGAGAGACACCATTGGTTGGTATCACTTGAAACAGCTGACTATATTAACAATTGTGTTGCTATTACTGTATTAACTATCGCTACAACAAAATTTTATTTTTACATTTATAGATTACAGAAGTAGTAAAAGACGAAACACTTTTTCTGATATTGATGAGATAGTACTGATTATTAAAATCGATAATGATTATCCAGTTCAAGTAAGAATTTTTTTGGTAACTACAACTAAATACAAACTGTCTGGAATGAATGAAGAGTCGCAATTGGTTGGCATCACTTGAAAAAGCTGCCTAAATTTAAAATAGAGTGGCTATCACTGTAGTAAATGTCGCTATAACAAAATTTTATTTTTTTCTACATTTATAGGTTAGGTTAGTTTGCAGGAGTAGTGAGAGATGAAACACTATTTTCTGCTATTGATGAGATAGTACTGATAATTAAAATCGATGAGTATGAAATTTTTTCGTAACTACAACTAACTACAAACTGTCTAGAATAAATAAAGAGTCACTATTGGTTGATGTCGCTTGAAACAGCTGCCTGTATTAGCAATCGAGTGGCTATTACTGTAGTAACTGTCGCTACATCAAAATTTCATTTTTTTTCTACAGTTATAGGTTGCAGGAGTAGTAAGAGACGAAACACTTTTTTATGATAGTCTCTTACTACTCCTGCAACCCATGACTGTCGAAAATTTTGTTGTAGCGATAGTTACTACAGTACTAGCCACTAGAATAGTGTTTTTTATACTTTTAATCAAACTGACTACATGTAATATTACTTTGTGTAGTAAGTTTAACTAGAAAATGAAACATTTCTGATCCAGTCGGGTTCCAGGTTCAGGCCTCAAGGTCTTCAAAAAAACCAATTTCGAGCCGATTTTATCAGATTTCTGATGAGGTTTCGATAATGATTTAGTGAAATCAACATATTTCTTCTTTGCTGTCTGTATATTGAATTATTCCTCACAGCGAGCTACCCAAGACAATGGTTCCAATGTAGCTACTGTTTTTCATCTTCAACATTGAGATGTTTAAGTAATATTAGCTAAGTACCATAACAGAGATAATTGCTTTCGATGGAAATTAAGTCCTAGCCGATGAAAGTTCTGTTTCTAATTTTGGTTCAATGAGTCCCACACAAATCAGGATAGTTTTCAGATAATGTGCTCCGATCATGAAGGGATTTTATATGCTTGAATTGTTTTTAGACTCACTTTATCTTGAATCGTCATAATTCCGGTATTATTCTCTTAAACAAATCCATATTCACAAGGTCCAGACCCAAAAAAGAATTATCAGTTATGCCTGCTACTGAAACCTTGTGTGGTATTTGCAATATTGTCCGAATTTCCAGCAAAATCTCAGCTTCTCCATGAATATAACTTTTCTCGGCAGTTGTCCTAAAAGTTATATAGTTCATTTGCTTTATTTCAGATTTTAGTAATATATCAGGCCTAACCAATTACACTTGTAACAACTGTCAGATTCACAATTCAAAAACATTTTACATCGTGTATTCTTCTAACGTACTTGTAGTGGTCAACTGACCTGTACTGCGTCAGGCCAAATCAATTAATGTATATTGAACTTTTTTGGCGGATACATGTTTTTTGCTAGCTAATAATCATTGAGGCCATGTATCTGAATTATTCCCCTTCTTATTCTCCTGAAAATGGATTCGCAAATGGAGCCGAAACGTAGAGATTTTTCGAATCTTGTACGTGGTTCATTCCGAGAACCAAGTTTTTCAAATACTTCCGACCGAAATCTTTCTAAACATTTTTTACGCCTCTACAGGGAGAAATTTCTTTTAATCACAAAATCCTATTCTTAACTTTTATCCTTCTCTATGACCTCACTTTTCTGAAATCATATCGTGACCATCTTGTCATTCCCAAATTTCTACAGCTCAAACATCATACAAAATCCCCCTCCATAACCCGAATTCTCAACAGAACAAGTTTTGCCCTCCTTAGAGATCCCTTTCACACTACCAGACGCAACCCAAATCACAATAATGAAAAACTTTCCATCACCTTCACTCTTTTCACATCCATCCAATCCTATGGGATACTTTTGATCGCCTATCCAACTCCAAGGCACAACATCTTTCCGACCAAAAGACCCTTACCCGGAAAAATAAACTAGCCAAACTCAATTCCCAAAAACCACAAAAAATCATCTTCATCTAATACCTCCTCCATTGTTCGCAATTATTCTGACACCCCAATTTTCGAGATCGAACCGAAAGCACTCTCGAAAGGTTTCAACTATTCCATCACACCAAATCCATACCCATAGAAACTATCATCGCCAAAACAGAAGAAGCAATTTCCCATACTCCAACAGATCAAGCGGAAACTGTCAGGAATGACATCGCCAGAATTCTTCGTAGTCAAGTCGGCCACCCCGTCCCAACCTCAATTTTTCTGAGAGGCAATCTCTCAAAGAACTTTACAATGACCAAAATCTAGTCGTCCTCCCAGCCGATAAAGGAAATGCCACTGTCATTCTCAACAATTCC
Source organism: Cynegetis impunctata (assembly GCA_030704885.1). Taxonomy (NCBI): domain Eukaryota; kingdom Metazoa; phylum Arthropoda; class Insecta; order Coleoptera; family Coccinellidae; genus Cynegetis; species Cynegetis impunctata. Next base: position 265,641 of record JARQZK010002937.1, on the reverse strand, counting down.
TCCTACCTCGATAAAATGTCCAATCTTTTAGACACCCCCGACTATAAGCGTATCCCTCATGACGCGACAACATATCTGGAAAACCACAAAATCTCGTAACAACCCATCGAATCTCCCACCTGAAATGAAAAAGTCTCTAATCCCAAGAGAAAAATATTCACGAACCCCTCGAATTTATGGTCTACCCAAAGTTCACAAGCCTAATATTCTACTTCGACCCATTGTCAGCGCTTACAATTGTCCAACACATCCTCTTGCGAAATATCTCGCCAAAACCCTTCAACCTCTTGCCGAACAAACCCAGTCATACGTCAAAAATTCTTTTCACTTCATAGAACTCCTCAAAAATATTGATATTACCCCAACTGATCTCCTTGTTAGTTTTGATATTGTCGCCTTATTTACAAATATCCCCATTGAAGAAACACTTTCCATCCTAGACACGAAACATCAAATATCCCCAAACAAACTATCCCTGATCAAACACTGCATGGCCAAATTAACTAACATCTTCATGGAACATTTCGAAACCCAAGCTCTCTCTTCATTCGATCTTAAACCATCATGCTGTCTACGTTATGTAGACGATGTCTTTGGGATCTGGCCCAATGGCGGAGATTCGTTGCTCCACTTCTTAAATCATTTGAATGGCATACATCCAAGTATCCAATTCACAATGGAAGTGGAAAACGATGGTTCTCTGCCATTCCTCGATGTCATGGTCAAAAAACTTTCATCCCAAGGCTTCTCCTATTCAGTTTATCGTAAACTTACACATACAAACCATTATCTGAACGCCCAGTCTCACCACCATCCTTCTCAACTTAACTCTGTAGTTAATACCCTAATCTACCGTCCTATTCGACTATCTGACGACGAACACCGTGGATCAGAACTCACTACTCTAAAACATATCCTATTACACAACGTTTACACATACAACATAGTGATTTAAAACCTTTGGATATACTCACGAGAGCGCGCTCCGAATATTCTTAGCGTAATACGCAAAATACAACAATCAAATCATGAAAAACATACTTGTCGACCATGGTCAATTTCATACATTACATAAAGTGAAACAAGGAAAATTCTTTTATAATTTGAAAAATTATCAAAAGTAGTTAATACTACAGGGATTCTGATCCACAATGGCGGCCATCGAGGTGGGGGGACCTTTCCGTCTACGTCAAATCGATATTCAAGATGGATGCTATGACGTCATGGGGCCTGGGGGCCCTCTGTCATCTAATATAGACGCTCCTTCTCCTCGATCCTGGCCTGGGGGGCCCTGGCTTGGGGCTCTGGACTGAGGGGCCCTGACTCTCTCTTACACCTACTCCTTCTCATCGATCCTACCCGGGGGGCCCTAGCTGAAATATTAATAAATGAAAAAAGCTGTGTCGGTGTCTGGGATTCGAACCGCAGAATTTCTGCACCAGAGTCTAGTACTCAGACCGGTCATCCGTCAACCTATTGTTACAATTAGGATTAAGCGAGTGATATAACTAACTTGCGCAGATGTCATCTTGAATCATAGATATCTCGGATCTGTCATACGTCATCCGATCCGTTATTCGTAACTGTCAAATGTCATCTTGAATCATAGATATCTCAGAGCATAGAACTGTAATATTCTTCATAGGTGCACCGAGCACCGCGGAGTCTTCATGAGGGCCCCCAGAAGTCTTCATGTAGGTTCAGGACATTGAAATTATTTGATATATATATATATATATATATATATATATATATATATATATATATATATATATATATATATATATATATATATATATATATATATATATATATATATAGAGATTGAAATTATATGATTCCCCGGACCGCCGGGAACTGAAATTTTTAGGTATATAAGAGGCCGTCTTCGTAGATTTGGATATCAGATTACATACATAGTTATTTAAAAAATAGTTATTTTCAAATAGTTTGTATCATTTTTAAATATCAAAGATTTTTCAATTAACACTTACTAGAAAAAATATGATTTTCAATACTAGAATAATATTGAATAAATCAAACATGAGAAACTATGTATTTATATACCTATATATATATATATATATATATATATATATATATATATATATATATATATATATATATATATATATATATATATATATATATATATATATATATATATATATATATATACACACACACACAAATATATATATATATAAAATCTTTGATATTTCCCTGTATAATTTTTCTGTTATATATATATATATATATATATATATATATATATATATATATATTCTTTTATATATTTCTTTATTTTTTTTTTTATATATATATATATATATATATATATATATATATATATATATATATATATATATATATATATATTTAGGTTCGGAATTAAATTATTCATAAAAGAATACGTTATAACCATTATATATCACAATTTTATTAGGTGGAAATCTCCGTAAGTAAATGAATTAATTAGATACAAGGTCATTTATTCAGTTCGAATGCGAATGAAGAATTTCAGCATCAGCGTTTTATGAATCATGTAAAGGGGTCCATACATAGTCAATCTCGATCGCGTTCAGATTTCAAAATATTTTGAGACCAGATCCGTCAATCTAACTAGTACATTATCAATCTGAATCACCGATCTCGATCGAGATTGACTGTGTACGATCTCCCTTAAGAACAACAAAGGAATTTCTACATGCTTATTAAACATTTTTCAACCGTTAGCCGTGTGCAAAATCCCTCCTCCACTAAAAACTTCCTTCTAATAATTCTATATGTTGAAATTTTTCTTATTAATTTCATTCCAACTTCAAATTCATTCGAAGCAGCATCGTTAAACTTTCGATCTAACCGTTTGGGTGTGTCTTCCTGGCTTAGTGAAAATCAAGTAAGTTTTTATTTTTGAGTTATACTTCAGAACGTTATTTAATATTTTTTAATTTGTTTTAGAGATGGATTTATTAGGAAAATTGAACAAAGTTTCATTCCTAGAGAGGAAACCAAAGAAGAAGCTATCCGATCTGATTATCGAGGAGCCCTACAGAATATACGAGGCAAAAATAATTACGTCTCAGTTCGGAGATTCAGTACTTCTAGACTTGGGTGAATACAATGTCTTTTTACCGAAGA